>JARHVA010004575.1:600000-837500 GCA_037957365.1 Torreya grandis | reverse complement strand
GGTTTAATCATAAAATTTACATGAGAAAGGGTTATATGGTTGGACCCATACTTTAGATTATTTATTTCAATAAGTTTTACTTCTATATCCTTAATTATGTGGCATAGGTCATCAAAAGATTATAATAATCTAAACACAATAAAATCATGTATAGGAGTAAGAAATATTTGATTAAAAATATTTTTTAATTAATTTTTTATTTGATAGGTGAAAATAAGTTTTATAGGGACCTAAAAACCATAGTTTAGATAAAAGGGAGTAAAGTTAAAATAAGAATAAACCAGGCCTACATGACCTACCAAATGTTAAGAGTTAATAAAATTATAGCAAAATGAGAACCAAAAATAAGACCAAAACTCAAAGACATCTATTATATTTCTTTGGATTGTGTCTCTTTCTTATTGCGACCTATAATTTTCTTTTCACTTCTAATTATCATACCTCTAGTTTGGATTCCATGGCCTTCTACCAAATTTCTCCCATGTTCAGTCAATCCTTTGTCCTTATTTGCCCTTGTTTTTCCTTTCTTAGAGTTGGGGCCCCCTGTGGTGATGATGAGAATGTATTTAAATTTTTTTTAGGTTCCATATGGGTTATTTATGACTCTTAGTATTTTTGGGTCCCCCATCCCTTCCCTCATTATGTCTACATCTTGCTTGAAATCATTCCATTATTTCATCAGTTTCACTAGCTGCCTACCCATTTTCTACACATTATCATGGAAATCTACCAACTTTTGTTTGAAACCCTCAAGAAGCTAAGTCAAATCATCATCCCTCTTCCATATTTTTATAAATTTTAATTCATTGGTTTCAAAGTTATTGTTTTTGATACCCCAAGGTAATTAGAGACTTCTATTGACCTTTTTTTTTCACACTCTTCTGAGGGAGAAAAATCATATGATTGTCTTTTTTCCTTGTTCCTAACATCCCATGAGTGAACATAGAAGTGATGAAGGATAGGGCTTATCATTCCATCCCTCAACTAAGTTTTCCTTAGACTTATCTGATTGCTTCTCTTTACTAATATTCACAATATTGATTTTTTGGTTACTCACAAGGTCCCTCTTTTAGTGAGAAGGAAAATTAATCCCTGGTGGATTATATCAGAAGAGGGATTTCTTAGAAGGATAAGATTGAATATTATATAAACATGAGGAGATAATATGCCAAACTAATTTGAACCCCTTTAAAATGGTTTAATAATAAAAAATGATACAAAAATATAAAGGTGAACTTTCCTTCCAAATTTAAATAATGCATTATTTGTAATCATATATTCATCCATATCCTTGGAAGATCAACCTTGGGAAATACCTTCTTGTCCATTTGAAATATAACATCCACCTCGAATAATTCCTACATGAGTTCCTACTTCTACCTTTTGTCTTTAAAGGCCTTAGTTCCTTTACAAGACATTCCCATGACATACTCGATGAGTTATTCCATGAGTTCATCCTAATGAGTTTTTAATTAATTATCAACCATTATATTTGCCAATTTATAATTAATATTCTAGTAATAGATTACATAATCACTAATACACTCATTGGATCATTTATTAAATTTTTCAATATGAGTATAAGGCATCTTGTCAATTATGTTGATTTAAAATCATGTTTTAAATTAATTATCAAAAGGGTTAAAGGCATGAACCAATTGGAAATGTATATCATAAACATAATGTAAGGAATAATACTTAATGATCCATGGAGAAAACTATGTCAATAACTTAATTTTGGATGCATAGTTAAAATATTTTGGGTGAAATGATCAAAGATGTTATTTTGAATCACCCTTGCCATCATAAAATGTATGATTAGGTGACACAAAACTTGTTAGTAAGGGATAATTTGAGATCTCAAGAGCTATTGGATTATGTAATAACATATGAGAATAATTAGTATGGATAACTCTATAATAATTATGTTATAATTATATAATTTATCCTATAAATCAATAAATATTTGCATAAGGATTTGAGCATCTAGTATAGAAAAATATGCATCAAAAAATGATGTGACATGAGTAGTAACTATATAATGTATGATAGTATGATATGTATGGATAGTCATAGTAATATAAGGAAAAGTTGGTGTTGATCCCATACCTTGGGTGGGAATTACAAGTGTAACCAAATATTTAGGCGTAGTAAAATTATAAATAGCAGGTAGTTTGACCACCTATGGTATAATCAATACCCATAAAAATTTTATTTAGTCTCAAGAAAAAATTCATGTTATTTTTCCTTTGATGTAAGAACTTTATCATTATTTTTTACTTCATCTTCAGATACATGTAACAATGCATCATGAAAGTGTGTATTCATTCATATGAAGATATTATACTAATTTATATTTATCAAACTCATAAAAAATACCATTAAAATTAATTATTCCTTAAATTATTATTAAACATTAATTAAAGATTAAAATAATAAATTTTTTTTAATAATAAAAAATAAATACAAAAAAATGACACCCTAGGAAAAATAGAAGGAACCCCTAAGGAATCTATGTTTTGATGTGCTCAAGATAATGAATGGGTTCACCAATATGTTTTATATAAATTTTTATTAATTTAAAACTAATATAGGAAACCCTAAGAGGAAAAAAATAAGGAAATATCATATTTCTTAATATGTACAATAACTAAACAAATCTAATGTGACTAGAAAAATAAAATAACTTGTTATTTATGGATAACACTAGAATAATGAAGTACTTAACTTTTTTCAAGTTTGTATAGGTTTATGTTAGGGTATAGTCATAAAAAATATATAGAATGGACACATAAATGATTAGATAAGGAAATAATTCCAATTTTTTTGGGACTACACAATATGGCTTTGTATGTTATGGTGAGAAACTATTAACCATGACTACACTGATCTAGGATATTTTTTATTGACGTGACTACTTATTCTAAGGGATCCTATGTATGTAAATGTATTTTATACCACATGAATGTATCTATTATCCTTATCCTTTCTACAAAATCATAAATATTCACTATAGGACTAAATGTAAAATCAGGACAATCGATGAAAGGGAAGGGTTGAGATGACCTCAATCGTGCCCTATGGTTAAGTGCTACCTACATATCCAATAATTTAAAGAGGGAAGTCAAACCTAATATAATTCTTAAACTTATTTGTGTGTATAATCATATGTAATAATGACATGCAATGAAATAATGTGTATGGATTTCAACATTTGTTAACATATGATTTGATCTTGTAGTGGTATTTATACTTAACTCAGGGATTTATCCTTTGCGGGAATTAAAATTTTATATATTTAGATAATTTCCTCTCTATGTAAAAATTTATTTTCAATAATAGATAAATAAGTGTTAGATATCAATATCCTTAGTATTGATATGTTTATATTTGTCTCTTTGGGTAATTTCCTCTGAATCGACATGTAAAATGTACATGATGACATATATTAAAAATTTTAATTTATTAAAATAGATATTAAAGGTTATATAGATAGGTCCGACCTAAGTGGATAAGTATGTAATGAAAAAACCTTATGAGGAAGTGTAAACCTATACAAAAAATAGGAACAATGATATGATCTCAAGAGACAGTCTGATAATGATGTTAACCTATTTAGGTAGAGACTAGGGAAACCATATGTAATAATAATAATAGTTATTTTGGAAGGTAAAACCCATATATGGATGAATGGACAAGGAATAATGTGAACAAGAGTTATGTGTGTTATCATAGGTCAAGTATACTAAGGCCTAGTAAAATTACACATTGTGAAGTGTCTAAGACCAAATATGAGTGTCTACAATCACAAATAAATACAAATCAAATCGGTGTCAAATACCAAGGAGAAGATCATGTAAATGGGATGGGATCGATATTGAAATAAATCATATTTGGGAATATGCATATATAATTAGTGGATGGATAGTTTAAAACTAAGTCATCACTAGCTAGTATGGGTTGAGGGGGTTTTATAAACATATAAATAAGACCCTTAACCTCTTCTTTGACACATATTAATAAGTCACTTATTTGAGATTATTGTTTTACATATGTTTTTTAGGTTAAAAGTAAAGTAAACACCAATATTAAGGTTTGAAAATGTATACAACTATGGGAGGATGTTGTAATATTTATTCATGATTGTAGTTGTAATGTTTATAATAATCTATATAATGGAGTTAATGTACATATAATATGTATATTGCATGCAAGTACTTTATGCTTAAATGAAACAATAATTATTAATAAAAGGTAATGTGTTGTTTATTTACCTTTAATTTTTTGTTAAGGTTTGAATGATTATTTTTGTGCATGCATATTATCTTAATATTTATATCTATATCAATTTTGTCCTTAGATTTCTCTTGTTTAACCTCGAGTGAGCACTTGAGTCTTTAGGCTTAAGTGATATCTAGTGTTGTGAGTGTGAGTGTCATATTAAATACACATAATATAGCTTTTTGTTTTAACTTATTTTGGATTTAAGTGATTTTAAAATTTACAAAACTATTGGTAAACCCATATTTTATATAAAACATATAAAAACCATAGGTTTCCATTAGGGTCCCATCCTCCATTATAGGGTTTTTAGATTTCTATATATAAATCTATTTTTAAAATTTGATTTCTAATATTGATTCATAATATTCATGAAGAAAAATAATGATATGGATTGTAATAAAATAAATGAATGTGGACTTTCATGATAGATTTGATGATATATGTGAAAAATAATTAACAAAATATCTTAAAATAAACACTTAAATGCATGGCAATAGCTATATGTAACAAGATATGAGTATAAAAAACATGATATGGTTGTCACATCTAAGGAAAAATAACATGATATTTCATTGATACAAATATGCCTTTTAGAGGTATGGTTTCCACCACAGATGTTTAGACTACTAATATTATTACTATTCCCATGTCGACACCTTTCGTTAAGTATGTGATGCCCACCTAAGGTGTGGGGTAGACAAAAAATTTCCCTCACATATTTATACATATACATCAAATTATTACTACTTATGTTACATCATCATCTTTGCCTATTGCTTGATCCCTCATTAAAGTTGTATAGATAGGTAGGCTAAGATGTTGAAATTAGAGTAGGATGCTTCTAGAGTAAGTCATTTAACTTATTTTAAAGCATTTTTTCATAATATATTAGCTATAAATATTCTATATTATCCATTAACTCTAGTTTTCATATATCCTAATATTACATTATATGATGGTGAAGGTGATCCAAAGCAACATTTAAGATATTTTAGCAAATCATGCTTAGATTATGCCTCCAATGACAAGTTATTGACTAAGTTATTTATATGAATTATTAAGGACTATGAATTATCTTGGTTATATGACATATATTTTAAATTAGTTATGACATTTAATCATTTTTAAGATTAGTATCTAGCACACCTTTTGATCAGTAGCAATGAGAAATTATCTTATGATCAAATTGTAAAACTTAAGCAAGGATGACATATCCTATGGCTAACAATGAGTTACAAGATATTTAAGTAAAATGTTTTTCCACATCCATGAGTATAATATGTTCAATAAATTTAAATCATTTTGATGAGTTATGTGATACAATTAGAGATCGAGAAGTTAAGCTCAAAGCTTTGAATAAGCTTAAATATATGCATGTTACTATAACTACTTCAACTAAAAAGTTTTAAAGGAAAAAAATCTACAAGGTCATAATGAATGATACTAATAATGAGGAAAAAATAATATTTAATGAAGTATCACACCCTATTTTATCTTAATTTATATTAATACAATCAAGGCTAACTCTAATAGGATATAAACATGTAGAATAGTTTAGATTAATATATATGACATTTAAGTATACATTTTTAGTGTAAAATATTAAAACAAATTATAATGATTTGACAAGTGGAATATTATAAATATAGTAAGTATAATAAATGGACAAGTACTTAACTTTTATTTGAAATTATTTGACTGTGATTATATTTTGGAAGTCAAAATCAAAGTAATTCAGCCTTGTGGTTTGTTTCATTCTAGGAATAGTTTTGTATCTATGCAAGGTCAGTACCACTGATCTAGATCAATATCCCTAGTTAATAATTACCTATGTTAAGTACTAACTTATGTGGATATGCAAGACCATTAATATATGGCCACATTCACCTATATTTATATTCTTTATATTTGTGATCCTAAACCTTGATGGTGTACCCAACTCGAAAAATTAATCTCCTTTGACATAAAACCCTAGGTGTGCTTATGAGGGATAGAAACCTAAAAAAAGGGGAAGTGTAATGGGTTTATTTGACCGAAATATCCTTTATTTGATTATTTTTTATTGCTTATGAATATGATACTATGAAGAGGTAAATAAATTAACATGTAGTTCTCCCACTTAGTGTGATTGTGTTCTTTAAATATATTCATGTAACTAATGATTAATATTCAATACCTAATAATTATTACTTTGATTTAGATTTATAGTGATTTAAACTTCACTTGTGACTATTCCTAGTAATAGATTCATAATTTAGGAAGAGTAGGGCAGATTTTATCATTCTATGATAGTGTATGTATGTTTATAAGATAAGTGCCAAGTCCATATTAAATGAGACCTTGATTTGTCTATACATGGATCCAAATGAAAAATTTATCATGCCAAAAAAACATTAGACAAATTGGAAAGCCCAAATGAAATGTTTGATTTTGAAAATTAGGCATTTTTTGGAGAGGGTCAGTATTGACTAGATCAAGTCAATATTGATTGGTGATATTGACTAAATCTTGCAAAAATGACCCATGTATAGGTGAACTAAATTAAAAGTATATATATATATATATATATATATATATATATATATATATATATATGTAATATATTTGGGAGGTTTTAAATATATAATTTGGTTCATGTAGGTTTAAAAAACTTAAGGAAAGGGTTATAATCATAAGCTAGAATGAAAGTGTTCAGAGAATGGTAGAATAGGAACCTGTTTAGGTTATCAAGTCATACATGGTAAATGTATGTCAATATTTTCATTTTAAATTACATAAGATAAGATTTTAGTATCTAAAAATACCCCTATTTTATTATAGTAATGTAATTTCTAGAGTAAAATGATAAAATCTAATTGAGTGTGTAAAAACACTTTGTATGTGGTATGAAACATTAATTGTACATGTCACTTAATAGTAAAAATTACAACCATGTGTAATTAATGTTCATAGATTGAAAATTTTAATCTAAACATTTTATTTTTTTATTTTTTAAATAACAAGAGTAAGAGTACAAGTGTGTTGTTGAAAAATAAGTTTATGTTGTAAATTGTTGGAGATGATGCTTCCTTGTTAAAGCATTAGAGAAACTTGTACCTTCTTATTTAAGCACATGGAGAGTTGGGGTGTTTGTGCCCAAAATTTGTGTGAATATGAAATATTTTTGTTTTATAAGACAACATTCCCCAACCCTCATGAATATGGAGAAATTTAAACAATGCATTAACCCAAATAAATATGTAGGTAAAAGAGAAAACCATCAAGAAAGGTTCACTCAAAGAAATAATGTAAACCATTAAAAATATCTTTTAGATTAAATTATATAGTTTCACTCAATTTTTCTCATTTTTTATCCATGTAAACAAAAAGAATGATTAAATTGGAATGAATAAGGTTCATTACCCCATCATGAATGCATGTTTGATTTTATAGTTTCATTTAGTGTAGAATAAATTGCATGATAAAAAAATTAAATTTTTCATGTCCTTATCATGATCATAGATCTAATAAGCATGGAGTGGATTGAAAACCATTTTCCATTCGATTTTAAACTATGTTTTTGTGTATGTGTACATGATCAAATATCATGCCTCATGAATTTGTACTAATTGATGTAGAATGTTATGCATATATGTTGGATTTAAGAACCTGTATCTCAAATGTATATGTACATGGAAAATTGTAATTTATATTATTGTAAATGTTGTACATATGCATGACATATTCCCATGAAATATTTATTAATTTTCCAATATTTTTCATATATCTAAACCATTTTATATCTGAACTATTCTGAATCTCTAAAATAAATAATGTAATCTAATTTTTTACTCATGGAGGCTTATGTATCTATGACAAGCCCACTTTAATTCCCCCCTTTTGAGATGAGGTAGGCATCTTGTACATCACTCATCTCAAAATAAGAGTTTAATGTATCATTTAATGTATTAATATATAATCTTATAATATCATATGAACATGTGTATAATATGTCATCATAGTAGTGTATATATTAATCAAGGGAAGCATGTAACATATGTAATACAGGGCCTGTAAGTTCCATCTCTAGATAGATGTATCAATGAATCACATAATAAATGAATATGTATTAAAATTACATGATATATAATCAATTATCAACAATCACAAGTGTTAGTGTCATATATAAGGCCAATTGATGCATATAAGGGGCATATGCATGCCATAAAAAACAAAGCTAAGGGACCACACAAAAGGACATGAAAATGTTACAAACAAGGGATATTAGGGATACTGCATCAAATAAAGCAAAGGGCCACACATAATATTCAATAAAAAATTAGCCTATGATGTAATAGAGTAATAACATCAATTGATCATATAAAAAGGAAACTAGTCTACAACATCCATATGTATCAATGCCACATCACAATATAATGGCATATCATTTACCACTATGTAAGATATGAGTAACTATAAAGGCATGTGTAATCCATATAGGTATCTCAACATGGTATAGAGTCCATAGAAATATATAAATTGTAATAGTGAAACATGTGGATTAAGATACCCCCAATATTAACATGGCCACTTGGTAGAGGAAAGTCCATCTATATTCCCATGTGTAACTTGTATGTCATGTATCATAGTAATATACCATGAAATGCATGTGTGTATGAATATAATATTCCATCTACCAAACATGCATATATAACATATGTATATAGTGAAATCTAATAATCGTGTCATGCTCAAATATTGATTTTTATGTTTTGAATATTTTTGTATTTTATGATTATTTTAATTTTGATATTTCTAAAATATTTAGGATTTAAAAAAGTGAAGCCAAGTGATGATGGTTATGAATATATAAGAATAAGGGTGATTATAACCATTCAAAATATTTATCAAGGCATAATTTGCAATTATTATGATATCATGGCTATGTGGATAAAGTGAAAACATGTAATATCTAACCACTTTAGATGTGAATCACAATAATGTATCTTAGAATTGTATGTGGAGAAGGATCATCATTCCCTTGTTGGGATATAATTAATGTGTTATTAGTTAATATTTTAATATAGATGTATATAATCATCTAAGATAAATAGAGGCCAAAAAAGATGTATAATAGTTAACATGTAAATTTTAGAATGTAGAATACCACAAAAGATATGAAATATAATCATTATAGGATAAGTGTCATTCATATCTAGAGTGCGATATCAAACAAGGGGAAAAGGACACCTAAAACAAATACAAGGGATATAATAATGGTTTTTAAAAATTTAAATGAGTGCATGTAAAAAATAGAATAATTGAATGGATGTCTAATCTGAGCAAGCATAAAAAATATATGTACAGTAGATTTTGTGGTGAACTAATCAAGGGAGTCATTTAGACCACTTGGAATTAATAAAGGTGAAAAATATGGATCCTCATTATTAAATATATTTAGATGTTTTAACTATGATATTTAACTATAAAAAACACTCACACTAGAATGATATAAACTATCAATAATATATTTCTTAGAGTATATATAGTAAACTATATTATGTATTGGAAATTCTTATCAATTGTATCATCCTTTGAATAAATATTTTTATATTTATTTTCTTTCTCTAAATAATCTCCTTCTCATTAAATGGTAACAATCACAAATTCATGCACAAATGTAACATAGTCATGATCTTTTCCCAGTGTTTCACCCATTTATCTTGGCCATGACATTCATAGTTTTACATTATATTGATCCAAAGTAGGGTTAATGTAAAATATAATGGAAAATGTTTTGAGCCCAAGTTTTATTGATAACTATATGGATGAAATTCAATGTTGGGGCCTGTAATATAACCTAGGTGTTTAATATCATACTTAAGATACTAAAGATGTGTCATACTACATATATTGATTTCATAAAAATACATAATATCAACATTAATGTATTTATTTCCATCGATGTGAGGGATAAATATTAAAGGCTCTAAATATGAGGATTTTTTTATAGTTGTCTCTTTTGGAAGCTACTCTTGTGATATTAAATTTTTTAAGTAAATCATTCTATTAAAATTTACTTTGTGAGGAACCCTTTCTTAAATATATTTTCTTACTCATCTTTAATTTGTTTCAACTTCTCTTTTAGTGATTATTCTTTTATTAACTTATCTTGTTGTAACTTGTGCAATATATCTTATTCTAATTTTTCCTTTTGTAACCTTTCCTTTTCAAAAAGTTCCCTTTATAACCTTTACTTCTAATTATTCCCTTTGTAACATTTCTTGTTCTAATTTATCCTTTTTTAACCTTTCTTGTTCTAGGTTTTCCTTTTGTGAATTTTATTTTATAATTCTTTCTTTTATAACCTTCATTTTTCCAATTGTTCCTTTTATTATTTTTGCACTTGTTTATTATGAGCTACAATCATATTGTGAGTAGGTTGCTTTATTGTAAAATTTGTTCTTGAATCAGGTGATGGTTTGATTAATTGATATAATACAAGATCACCACTATAAATGATCCTTTGTATTTTATTATTCAAATCCCAATCATTATCTGTGTGAAGTCTATGCATTCTATGATATGTATAATACTATTTTTATTTTTATAGAAGATGTATAGGAGGTAATGTGATAAACTTATTTTGAATCATTTTCATTCAAAGTTAACTTTAAATCTTAGTATCCCTATATACACATTTTAAATAATTAGTTATATATATATATATGTATATATATTTATATGTAGTCATATAAAATGCAAAAATTGGTAACTTGAGAATGGCTAATGACACCCAACCCTTAGGTCCCTTGTGCTTGCTTTCATGACCCTCTTAGGCTTATTTTCATTGATTCTCAGTCATCCATAACCTTCTAGACTTGGTCCCAGCTCACCTAGACTACTCTTTCCAAGATAAAACAATCCCCCTTGCTCCTTTTTACTTAGGAAAGTAGCACCACACTTGGACTATAGAGCTGATGACACTCATGTTTACTTTCAGTGCTATTGTCCAAGTCCATTTTTGACCCCAATGGTCAATTTCTTCTAGATACCCATTCTTATCCTTATTAGCCTAATGTGAGTACATTCAACCCATGACCAATAGATCCCTATATAATCCCATTAAAATATAATTTGGAAAGGGTTGGAAAATATCACTAAGAAAGCAAGAATACAAGCAAGACTATTGAAATAATCTTCCCTATTCTATGCATACAAGCAACCAACACACTTAGAAGCTCACTCAAGTCCTTACACTAGTCCCTAACCACCTCAAACACATCCATTTTATCATTCTAAATATTCATATACATAAAACACATCAAGTGGGAGAACTACATATGGCTTGATCCCTCTTCAGAGTATTAGCATGTACGCAGTGTGCCCACACACAGGGTGTGAAGCATGTCTAGTGCATCTTACACACACTAACCCCCCCTCTTACTCAAAATTTCTCATATCACAATGGAAGATATGGTTTTAAGACATAATCTACTCTATAGGGAGATATACAAACTTTTAGCTACCATAACTTCATAGACAAGGTCACACAGACATAGTGAATAAATCCCAAAAAGCTCAGATCCTCAGGACAATAGCAGTAGAGGTATACTATAGCACTAGTGCCACTAATATTAAGTTTAGGTGGTCCTATCTAATTAAAAAATGAATTTAAAATCTTAGTTTTCAAGAGTGTCTCAGTATTGCATAGTGAATTAAAGCCTCTGTCTCAATTAGATCAATTAGTTTCTAGCTAAGTTTTGTTTTCTTTTCTTTATTACTATTTTTTTAAAAGTTAGAATTACAATTAATTTACACAAATTAGTTTATTAATTATTGTTTATTTATTTATTTATTTTACTACTCAAACCCTTTAACTAAATTAGGAATAATACACCAATATTCCCAAAATTATTAAATCATTTGGTGAACCTGACTTACTTCATTTGCACATAAAAACCCTAGAAGCCTAGGGTAAATTTCCTACTGATTTTTCATATATTTTTCTAATTTTTTACCCACATAATAAAATCATAAATTGGAATTAAATTTTAAATTTTCATAGTAATTTTAAAAATAATTTTCCTTCAAACCCTAGTTGCCCATACTAGGTCCTATTATTTTTCCAATAATTTTTCAATCATTTTCTGAATTTTTAATAGCATACTTACATCAAAAAATCAATTCAAATTTCAAAATTCAATAGTAATTTTCAAACACATTTATTTTTCAAAACCCTAGTTTCATCTACTAGTACCTGTTAAATCACTAATTTTCCAATAAATTTCTAATTTTTTACTTGAATATATAACTCAAAAATCCACTATCAATTTCAAATTTTCATATTAATTGTTTAAATAATTATCTGTTAAAACCCTAGTTTCCCATACTAGGTCCCATTGATTCTTGAGGTATCACCTTACATGTGTGCAAATTTTTTATCCTTTTCATGCATATTCTAGTTCCTTGTTTAGATTATATCCATTTAATCTTCTCTACTATCATCCAAGTTGTTTTCCTTATGACACCTAGGTTCCTTGCATCTCTTCCTTTGAGAGGAAGTTTAATACCTAGTGGAAATCCTCTTGAATTCACCCAAATTTATACAACTCAACCATATACCATGGATAAATAACCAACTCAAGACCCTGTTACAGATTCTACACATTTAGATTACACTAATTTCAATAAAGATAATGAGTAGTATGAAAATAACAATGATGATGTACACATTGATTCTCATGCTTCACCACATTGGACTACTGATCCACATCTACCAATTTTTGACAATGAATTTTTCCTAAATAAATATTTGATCCTACAAAGTTTTTGAGAAAGACTCTAGGACTAGCCTTGAGATCATACTCTTATCTTTTAATCTATCATGGAAATTAAATAGGCTAAGTTGAATCTTCCATTCCTTTAGAGAAACTAATTAAAAATGACACTATGTCTCAACAACCCCCTATAATATCCCAACCTACATCTATGCCACCATCTATAGATATTACATCTTTGTTTCTTGATATGGTAGACCTTGTGCAAGAGATAAAATCTCTTCAATCCAAAGTGCTACATCTTGAGTAAGGTTCCTCTAGACCTACATAGGATTTGGATTATTTTGATCTATTTCATACATCATTGGCATGTCATATTATTTCTACACCCTTGCCACAAGGTTTTGATAAACCCAAGCTTACTTTATATAATGGCAAGGGTGATGTAGAGACACATTTGAGAGCCTTTCATGCTACATGATTAGACTATGTACCCAATGAATGACTACTTACCAAGTTATTTATATGAAGCCTAAAATAATATGATTTATAATGGTTTTATAGTCTACCAAATTAGTTGGTCAATGCATTCAATCCCTTAGCCAACATGTTCCTAGCTCATTTTAGCATTAACATTGGTGATAAGGTTTCATATGATCAAGTTGCATAATAGAAACAAAGGTTAAATGAGCATCTCATAGATTATTTTCTCTGATATAAGACTATTTTGGCTAAGAGGACTAGCCCCATGGCTGATCAAGAGTTATAGGATCTCTTCAAATAGAGTCTTCTACCAGTTTTACATGAATCAATTATGTTCAAAAGACTCTCTTCCTTCATTGAACTGTGTCACACACTAAAGGAAAGAGAGGTCAAGTTAATTTTAATAGGAAAACTCAATTACACAAGTATCTCAAACACACCAAACAAGAGTAACAACAAAGTCCCATACAAAGTAAAGGTCAATGATAAAAAGATTTAAAATCAACCTATAGTTAATGTAGCTTCAGATCCCCCTCAATGAGTGGTTTTATCAGCATCTCCTCGGTGAACCTTCACCAATATACCATTTTCTCTAGCCAAAGTTTTATAATAGCTATCAAAATGTAACATCATATCTCTCCCTCTTATTTAGGAACTTGACCCAACAAAACCTCTTCCATGAGGATATGATCAGCATGCATTTTATGAGTTTCATAAGGCACCAAGCCATATAACAAATAAATGCATTAGTTAGAGACACAAGATATAGGATTTGATAGATGGTAATCATATTGATATTTGCACTTTAGTTGAGAATCTTTAGGAAAAATAAACACAAGATAAAGCTTTGAAAATATTTTTAGATCCTTTTCCATAGCATTCCAAATAGGAAACAAGGGACACATCATGGTTTCACCATGAATATCATACACATTTGCCACCAGATACATGTAGGGCACCTTGAATCGAGACACATCCTTTGATAAAAATGATTGGCGTATATAATTCTAGAGTTCTACCTAGACCTTACATCTCTTTATTAAAGTAGGAGATCATTAAGGATGATATGGATTATCATGAACTCTTTATCAAATATTACATTCATAATCATCTTATTCATAGTTTTTTGATAGAAAATGGATCTAGTGTTAACATGTGAACTATGACATTATTACAACATCTAGGATATTCAGATCAAAATATTATACCAATAGACATAGTTATCAGTGGATTCAATGGGCACATAAAAATTTCATTTGGTGAGATCATACTTCTTTTACATGTTGGCCCAACACATGTGGCCACATAATTCACTATAGTTCCTAGTATACGAGTTTTTGATATGTTACTTGGTTGACCATGGATCCATAAACTTTGAGTATTACCTTTTATAGTTCATAGATGCATGAAATTCATTCATGCTAGTCAAGTTTTTATAGTTGGTGGAGTTCCATATGAGTTACCTCTCCCCACTGAAGAACCATCTTATATAGTAAAGTCACTAGCTTTAGATCAACCTCCAATTCTAGTTTATATACTAGTTATAGTTCCTCCTCTAGTTCTAATTTAGACACAGTTGAGGCATCCATCACTAGCATAAAGAGTTCATATACCTTCATAGCTTTAGGATTCTAAATAGCTTCCATCAACAGTGTTCACACCTAGAGTAGTATCATTAAAATCTCATGCATCTACTCTCAAAGCACATGTTCAAAGATATTATCCTACTACCATATGGGTACCTAAGATCCCTAAATTTTCATCAACTTCTTAGAGTTATAAAGGGACCCCACAATCAGTTTCTACTATAGAGATTTTAGACAATTACATCATATACAACTTTTAGAGCCATAGTCTCAACATTTCCATCATTCTTCATGATCATGTATGATTCTTCTCCTTGACATAGGACACCATGATAGAGAGTCTCCCATGAGAATCATCAATTGGTGTCATCCTTTCCCTGCATACCCATACATAGTTTCTTATTCTTGACTGTACATAGCTCAAATATATCAAAAATTCAAAAAAATTCAAATATTTTAGAAATACAAAAACATTTAAATATATCATAAATATAAAAATATTCAAATAACTAAAAAACACCAAAAATATTTTGATTGTATGCATTATCCATGTTTTACATTGCTATTACTATGCTAGACTTACATTTGTTATTATATGCTTATTATTTGCCAACTTATCTACATTATCATGCTTCACTTGATCTTTTTTTGAATGTGTGTAGTGACATCCATCTTTTTGATTGATTCACTCTACCCATTGAGGGGGAAACCTAATTATACATCAAGACACACATAGATATACATACCCATTGGGGGCATCTTCTACATGACTACACTATCTAGGTTATGTCATTCCTACACCACACACTCTAGTTATTAGGTTGATGTACATTAATTACTTGATTTTATATATATATATATATATATTACTCTATTGACACTCACTAATATATAGAACTTTTGTATTTCTTAGCATATACCTAGTCTTCTACTCAAATGTATTACATCCTTTCCCTCTTGATCTGATTAGTTATATGTGATTATATTTATAGTTCCTTACATGTTTTCTTTTCTTGACTAACATAGCTAGATTATTTGCATTTCTTAGGTCATGTTTGTCTCTTGTATGTGCCCTAAGACATTTGAAAATGTCCTTTGATTCTATTCATGTGTGTGATTTAGGACATTTACCAATGTATTTTTCCTATACTCCTTTATATGATTGTGGCTTCCATGCCAATTTGCTTATTTCAAATGTATATGTATGTGGCATTTAAACATGCCTTGTATGCTTGATTTCTAGCTTGTGTGACATATGCCCATGTCCCTTATTTGCTTGGCCCCTTGTCCATCCTTTTATGATTCTTGATTCTTTCCTTTTGTGTTTTTTGCTTGTTTGATTCTCATTGTTTGTAATGCCATGATTCACATCATGTATTTATATTACTTTCTTGGATGCCATGATGGACATCATACTCCATCCCTCCAATTAACAACTAAAACCTAAAAACTAACCAAACTTTCATTTCCATTTTAGTACATTGAACATATTATTAAATTGTTATATCCATCTAGGCATACCGTTGTTGATCTAAAAATATTTCAATATAAATCATGTTATATCTTCATATATCTTTTAGATTATCATTTTTATATCATGTATCTTTGTAGCATAACACACTTGTAGGGCTCTTTATTTTGAGGGTAGTCATTGTAGGTTAGTCATTCCTACCCTTAGAAGAGGGGGAAACAAATAGGGGTCTTTCCTTAGAGATTAGAGTTCCTAATGATCAAAATAATAGTTTTTAGAACACCCTGAACAACAACTAGACATAAAAACAGTTAGAATAGAATAAGTAGATAGTCAAGAATCTAGAATAGTTACCAGATTTGGCCCTAGACAATAACACCTAAATTGGACAATAGTGATGGTACCACTAGTGTTTAATTTTAATTCTCTTATTTAAACAACAACAAAAATATATTTTTTACAAACAAACAAAAAAGTAAGTTTAGTTACAATTTTTTTAGCTACAGTTCAGACTAGATTCAATAGTTTTAGTATAATTTTTCTCATATAATCCAGATATAGGGGCATCATGCATTTCATGATGGCTCTCAATTTTATTTTTAGATATGATAGTTGGTACAAATTTTAGATTAGAATCCATGTTTTAGACACCAATGATTAGGGATAATGTACGTGACATATTTGTTTTCATTTTCTATCTGAGCTCAGCATTACCCAAGCATTCTTAGTAGTTTTATGTGTTATTAAATTTGCATATGGTTGGAATCATTTTTTAATGGCTTTCATATAATTCTAGCTTCTTGAGTTCCTGAGTGGCTTTCATACAAGCCTAATACACTAGTTTGGAGTGGCTTTCACACAAGCCTAATCTTCATCTTTTGGAGTAGCCAAGAGTGGCCTAGTTTCTAGCATACATTCAACTATCCATGCTAACATTTTTATATTATATTAAATTCATAGGATTTAAGAAACATCTCATATGACATACATTTCATACATGTATTAGTTCATAGATTCACTTTATGGGGCAATGATGGATCCAAAGGACTAGCTAGCCTTTGTATTATTGAGCTACCTATTTAGAGGGATTGGACACACAATCTAAACATTGATCAACACATGCATGACCACCTAGCTTCACTTAGTGGGTGATGATGGAGCCAAAAGGCCAGCCTTTGCATTCTTAAGCCACTCTTAGGGAATTGAGACCTCAGCTCTATTCATGATATTACTCTTGGTACAACACCTTCCAGCATTAATCAACATAATCTAGCATCACTCATCATCATAATAGGTTTTGTATTGGTTCACATACTTGGTGAGGTGTATTCATTCTTTTTTCTTCCTCTCTCTCTTACCTAGTTTTGTATGTTCTTATTTTAGATATAGCATATCTAGTAAGAACTGATCTACTCTTAATTTTTCTTGTAAATTCATACTTCATAGTGTGCTCTGTCTATGCACACCTAACATCACATAACTTCATGAGCTTCACCCTTGTAGGTAATTTTAGGTATGCTTTATATTTTTCCTTTATCCTAGTATTTCACTTTACTGCATCACTAGAATAAAGGGGGGTAAATGTAGTCATATAAAATGTAAGAATTTGTAACTTGAGCATGGATGATGACACCTAACCCTTAGGTCCCTCATGCTTGCTTTCATGACCCTTCTAGGCTTATTTTCATTGATTCCCAATCATCCATAGCCTTCCAAACATGGTCCCAATTCACCTAGACTACTCTTTCCAAGACAAATTAGTCCCCTTAGGTTTTGTCTGCTCAAGATAGTAACTCCACACTTAGACTTAAGCACCAGTGCCACTCTTGTCTACTTTTGATGCTATTGTCCAAGTCTATTTCTAGCCCCAATAGTCAATTTATTATGGTTCCCATTCCTTATCTTTGTAGGCCTAATATGAGTAAATTCAACCCATGACCAATAGATCCCTATAAAACCCCATTTAAATATCATTTGTAAAGGGTTAGAAAATATCACTAAGTAAGAATAAAAGTAAGACTACTCAATCAATCTTTCATATTCTCTACATACAGCTAGCCAACACACTTAAAAGTTCATTGAAGTCCTTACATGAATCCATAGCCACCTCAATCACATCTAGTTAAGCATTCTACATCTTCATATACACAATTGCACAAAACACATCAAGTGGAAGAACTATATATGGCTTAATCTCTCTTTGGAGTATTGGTATGTAGGTAGTGTGCCCACACACGGGGTGTGAAGCACATCTAGTACATCTTACACACACTAACCCCCCCTCTTTCTCAAAATTGGTAAAATCACAATGGAAGATAAGGTTTGAAGTAACAATCTAATTTATAGGGATCTATATAGACTTCCATCTACTAAAACTTTGTAGATAGGGTCACACAAACATAGAGAACAAAACTCAGAAAGCTTAGATCCTTAGGACAATAGTAAAAAAGGTGGATTATAGCACCAATGCCACTACTATCTAGTTCTGGTGCTCCTATCCAATTACAAAATGAAGTTCAAATCTTAGTTTATGATTGTCTCAATCTTGCATAGTGAATTCCAACCTTTGTCTCAATCGAATAAATCAATTTCTAGCTAAGTTTTGTTTTCTTCTCCTTATCACTATTTTTTTAAAAATTCAAATTGAAATTAATTTACAAAAATTAATAGATTAATTATTGTCTATTTATTTAATAATTTTACTATTTAGACCCTTTAACTAAATTAGGAATAATACACCAATATTCCAAAAATTGTTAAATCAATATCCTATTTTGGATTCCAATCTTGAGATGAATTTTTTTGAAGCAAAAAATATTTGGATAGAGATTTAGATATATGATTGACAATGGATTGATCTAGATTATTTTTATATATGATATTATTTTTTAGGTTATGTGATCCTTATACTAAAATATTGATCTTGATTTTCTGACTCCTCTATATATGTTGTCATAATGACTATTTTAACTTGAAGGGATTCACAAGCACAAGCCATAGGTAATTCTAATTTAATTTTCATACAAATTCCATCAATAGGGTTTTTAAGAGGTGGTTTGGGATGAGGAGGAACATTTATATGACTTTATTTTGTGCTTTAGGATAGTTCACCTTAACTCTTGGGATAGTGACAACACATACCTCCTTAGAGGGAAAATAGTTATCAACACCTTGAGTAAATTTAGAAGGAAGAATAAAATAATCCATATTAGGCAAGTTTCTAGGGTTTTTTGATTGATTCTATATTTTAGTTTTATTAGGCCTTAAGAAAACTAATGAGATACATACAAGATATAATCTGAATAAGTAAATAAACATGAAGGAAACAAATAAATGACCATTCAAAGACAATAATGAGGAATTTTCATAATATAAAATATGTTTTTGATAAAGATAAGTAGATATAAAAAAACCTTAATTTTAAAATAGGTATATGATTTGTCCTCTATGTTGAATTTACTACATATATTAAACTAAAAATTCTAGAAAATATGTATAGTGTTTCAATGAATAAAAATAGGTTTTAAAGCCACTTAATATTAGTAAAAACCTTGGAGAGTTTTAAAAATATATATGTTTTGATAAAAATATCAACCAATCAATGAATAATCTTAATAGAAAGAAACACCAATGGAAGGCTAAGGCTAAAGGTGAGAAGATTCTTTGTGAAGGGAAATTAGCTATCAAATTTTAAACCCTAAGAAAATAAATTGAGAAATATTTTTTAGATATGAAAATCATAAATAAAATTTGAAATATTAGGACCCAAAAAAAACCTTGGGAGGATGGTTCGATCAATATTAAGGTTCAATAATATGTTTTACCCTAATTTATATTAATTCAATAAAAAAATCCCCATAAGATATAAACATGTAGAATAATTTAGAATGATAGATGTGACATTTAAGCATATATCAAATTGTAAAATCTTGGAACTGGTTACAATGCTTTTTAAAATGGAATATATCTAATATAATAAGTAAAATAAAGGTATGAGTAATTAGATTTTATGGGTGACTCTATGACCATGATTATATTATAGAATTTAAAATTAAAATAAAGAAGACATATGGTTCATCTAGTTCTAGAACTGATTATCTATTTGTGTAGTGTCATTTCAAGGATACTATAGTACCAGTTCTTTTACCTAGATTATCAATGAACAAAGCTCATATACCATAACCAGACCAATTTAGCCAATATTAACTCATGTGTTTATGGTAAAGGTATAATAAAAATATTTTTTAGTATTAGGATATCTTATGGTAGAATACAAATAAATTTTAACTACGTGTTATTTATGCATAACATTATTTCTTCCCTTTCCTTTTTTTGTAACTGTTTCTTTGTCTCTGATTGAAATCTCTCCATTTGATTCTTCATCTCTTATTTTAGTATTTTCTCTTAAATATATTTTTATTTATCCTCTTACTATAATATTATTCTTTGTTAATTAAATTTTTTTACTTACTATCCTATCCAATCCATCTTATTTAACTCCCTCCAAAAATTTAAACCAGATATTTTAAGTGGTCACATCTTTTGAGGATCCCCCTTTCTTTCTGCACACTCTCCCATAGGTGATTGTTCCCTAAAGGAAATGTTTACCTTATTTTACTAACCCTTGATCCATAAACAACTTTTAGGTGAGGAGTGATAATTTTTTTAAGAAACATTTCCTTAACCCTTCAACAAATTTAACTTTCTTCATGTCAAAAATCATCTAACCTTGTATAACCCAAACTATGACAAATGAATAAAGTGTAGTCTTGAAGTAGTAATCGATAGCTTGAGTTATGGGTGTATCAAGTTGTTGGAGATCTTAATTTTTTATATATCCAAATTAAAAGGTTGTTTAATATAAATTTATAAAAATTCCATATGATTGGCTTGCAATAATTTTCATGACCAAAATAATTGTGTAAAGGTAACCCAAAATTATTCTTCCCATGGTCAAAAGAATAATGTTTTTATTTATGGTAATGTGTTGCCTATCCTTTTTAATTTGGTGTGAATTTTTTAAATGTTTCTCCCCACAACTCTTCTATTTATGTTAGTGTGAGATTCCATAACTCAAAAGGATACATCTCCCTAGACATTAGTCAACTAAAGTCCATGTGATTCCACTGAATGTTGACATAAAATATGAAGCATTTAAATATAGATACCATACGTTGATAAAGGTTAATTTTAGTTAGAATATTGTGACACAAGGTTTAGTATTTGGTTATAAAATTTAACATAAATTGAAAAATAAGTAGTGGCTATATACATAGTAAATCACATAATACATAGTACATATTAATTCCTACTCTAACTTCTTGTTACACACACACACACACACACACACACACACACACACACACACACACACACACACACACACACACACACACAATATTTCCTTAACAAATTGCATGGGTTAATCTTCTATGTAACCTACTATAATTCCTTTATGTATCTTATCTCTTATATACTCTATCTAATTTATTACAATGTTGTGATATAAATACCAATTTAATACAACATAATTCAATATTCATGTCTTTGTGAGACATGTCCTTTCTCTAATCTAGTCATCATTTTTCTTCGCAAGGCATTATTTCTTTTCACAACATCTACTTAGTGAAATCATATGTTATGTCATCCTATAGAGTATCATGATACTGTAGTAATGGAATTATCTCTACAATGTCTATAGTTTGGTCCTTTGGTATAGGGGGCACTTGACCATGGGGAAGAGTTTTTTACAAATAAGTCATACTCAATATGCCATATTCTAACAAAATAATATGAATTAAATATAAATCACTACTTTTTATATTTTACCTATTTTTATTGTCCCATATATAATTGTTTAATTAAAGTAGCAAAATTAGTGGAAACGTATTGAATTCACCAAGTAGAGACAAATCATTTTGGTATCTTCTACATGAAGGTTACACTGAATTGTTGAGAAAAGCATCATAGAGAGCGTATTTAGATATTCCATGAGTGTATTATAAGTCTCCATATTTTTTTAGCCTGTGTAGTATCTAAATCATATAAACATTTTTTTAAATACATTATAGTAAATTTTGACCCACTTGGAACATATGGAAAGAAATAGTTTCGAAACCCCTCTTTGTTATGTCTATGTCTAATAATTCCTACCAAGTATACCTAAATTTACCTATTAGTAATTGATTTTGACTTGTTTTCCTTTCAAGGTATAAATTTATTCCTTCTGTCAACCTTATGATGACAGATACTAAAAATTTTATTGGGATTGGAAGTGGACAATATCCTATGTTCGATACAAAACTCTTAAAATCCCCACATAAACCATGTGGGATTGCATTTCATTATCAACTTCTATTTCTTGTTCATGAGATAAAAAACCTTGATACCTTCTTATTTTTAGAATCTAAGAGACTATACATCTTGAATGGTCATTTATTGTTTCAAATTACACATCTAGAAATATAAAAATCCACATTTTATAAAAATGTGGTTGTGAAAATGAATTCAGCCCTTATAATTGAAGTTATTTATTAATGTTTTCAAACACCCTTTTTTTGGTTCAATGTGGAGGGAAGTAGAAAAAAATTAGCACATGAACCATATATTAAAAGGCATGCCATATTAGGAAACAAATTTGCATGATATTTGATGAAGTTAAATAGAATATCTAATGCTAAAATTATATTTAGATGTGGCTTTAAAATCATTTTCACACCATTATGGGAATCCCTTTTTCCATCTTTTTAATTTTTACTTAATTTATAAAAATAAGTTTTGCTAAGACAATTTATTTCAAGCCATGATTGAAGATATAAATCCTTGTTTCTAAACCATATTTTGACATTCTTTCTTTCTTTTTGATAACATTCATGATCAAAAATAATTTATAAAATATTGTACCTTGTCTTCATATCTACAAACATGAGAATTTTTTTATTTCTTGTTATATCAGGACTAATACTTGTTGTACAACATTGGGTTGATTTTTTTAATAATTTATTATATCAATCTTATTTTTTAAACTAACATAAATATTTTATCTTGTAATCTCTTTATATTATCACTTTTATATTACCTTTTTTCACTATATAGTTGTCCACAAATTCAAGCTAATATAAAGGCATTGAAGGGTGCTCACTATCTACAACTTCAAAAACATTTGCAAACTCATTTTATTGAGGCATATTTAATGTAATACTTAATTTTTTTACATTATATTTTTTATAGACCTGATTGGACATCGACAAAGTGATTTCTCACATAGGTCAACACTAAAATATTGAACAAACCCCTTCAATAAAATGACATAAATACCAAATTTAGTGTCAGTTATTTAGATAGTTTTAAACCTACTAAATTGCCACTCTCAATAACTTAGATTTATCCTTCTCCCATTATGAATGTCTTAAGTTTTATTTAAGCATATATGTAATATTTCAACATCTTTGACTATTAAATCCCCTCTAAGAAAGTAGTAATCACAAGCATCATAAATATAAAAATATTTCACTCCATAATTATCATGGTCATTATCAATTTATCGACACTTGTCTTGGTCATTCTCAGTTAAATAAACTTATACTTAGGATACAAGTTTAGTGTTACATGTTTCATATATATATATATATATATATATATATATATATAAATAATTTACTAATCAAATGCTACACTAAAAACATTACTAAATTATTCTAATTTTTTTTGAATAAATACATTCATACAGAATTACATAATGTTTTGAAGTGATTGGTGAAGAATCCATAATCCAATATATTAAATAAAAACCTTCGTGTGAGACTTTGTAAAGTTTTTAGTTATTTGTTAGAAAAGTTATTTTCTCATAAAGTCAGTTCTCAATTCCATACTTTCAATAGTAGATATTTCCTTATCGATTTAATTATCTATCAACCAAAATAACTATTAGTATATATAATGAAATCATAAAATTAATAAAAACATTCTATTGAAATAAATAACAATTAATTAAAAAATATATATTATGATATAATAAAGTGATATCCATCAATACCTTGTCATATGACTCCATCATTATTTATTATTTATCATGATGTCATCTATATTTAATAAATTCAGTGTTTTCCCAAGTAATTTTTCCTTTGGTTAAAAAATTTATATGGTGACATATTTTATCTTCTTACATAATAAAATAATTAATTATGAAATTTTCAAATATGAAATTTGGTAAAATGAAAAATATGTTAAATTAAATTGTAAACAATTATTCTAGAGTGATGAAAACACATATAAATTGAGATTATCATTGGTAAATATATGTAACATTATATATACCTTCATATTTAATTGTATTATTTACATGGAAATACTCATTACTTCAAAAAATTTAAAAGTTTGAATGTTGATTCCATGAGAAAATTTTGTATCACATTCTTTAAAAACTATAATCGAACCAAAATGGCATTCTGCAGACACTAGATATGAATTATATAGCACCTCAATCTTATACACTTATAAAATACCTATCATGGATGCACCCTTCAGTTATAAGACCTTACCACTATTGCAGGGATTGCTTTCTCTATCTCTTTATGCCATATTGCTTATCTCTTAGTTTGACCACTATTATTATAATGACTAGGCCTTCTATAAATTTAAAAATTCTATAAAGTTGATAATTATCCTTCCATACAAGTTTTGGACATGTACATATTTTCTACCTTCTTGGACACTTTCATGCTAGCTAGACATATGCATTGGTGTTCCAGTGCCCAATAGTTATCCAATTTAAAAATTAAATGTATTAAAATGGTTGTCATATGTTATTTAGTGTGATATATTATCAAAATGGAATGGTATATATAAAATATCAACCCTAATTCATCCCTCACTTAAAAATCACATACAAATCATAAGGGAATATATCAAAAGAACTCAATCAAGTATTCAAGTGAGCAAACCTATCCTATTCATAAATATTTACATATTCATTATAGGATAAATATATCCACATGTCTAAATAATTCAAATAGTATCTTATGATCCATATTTTAAAATTTACAATATATGTCACTCTATATATTTTCTTATCACACATTGCATCCTTACTCACACACAAACAACACATAGGGGAGGACTACATAAGTTTGAAACCCTCTTCAAAGTATTGGATATTTAGGTGTATCACATTAATATAGGGGTCATTGAGGTATCTTGACATTATGTTCCCACTAACCCATTTTTCCCAAAATCACTCCAAGGTCAATAAAGATAAGGTTTGATCATTTGACAAAGAGTGACAACATATGCATAAGATCTAAAGACACTAGTGGAAAGGTGACAAAAAACATAGAAAAGTACAACTGAGAAATCCATAAAAGAGTCTATATTTTAGGAGGGACATTAAGATCCAGAGGAGGAAATTAACATATATGTAAGTGTCTAAATATATCAAAAGTGATAGATAAAGAAAAATGGTCAAAATCATGAATGAATGAAACATAGAGTTGGTTTATATGACTGAGAGGGATCTAGGAAATATTAAAATTCCATAACATTACCACAAACAAGATATGATATCTCTTATCCCTTATTTATGTATATGTATAATAATTTATATATTTATTACACATGCTTAAATGAATGTATTTTCAATATGTTATATTATACTACCTATATCTGAATATTATTATATTGCATTCCAAACATTTATTTACTTAATGTGTTTTGTGTATTGAACCCATTTTACAGTAAAAAAAATTGGTGAACCTGTATATTGTTGAACATTTCAAACCCTACTTTTCCCTAGGGTTTCAATCTCTAACTTTTTTACTTATAAGTTTTCTTGATTTTTGAATTTTTTGATTTCAAATTATTCAAATTTTAAAAATATTAGAATTTGTTTTCCTTAAATTATGTAATAATACTAAACCTCTTCCTCCTAAGCCTAATGAGGGTGATAGTTCAAAAATAAAAATAAGAAAAGAATACAAATATACCTCTCAATAATGATACTCAGATTCAAAAATAATATGGTTTTGAAAATAAATATTTGAAACACTTTGGTTTTAATGGCCAAGATAGGGAAAACATTACCATGGCATCACTCATCCTATTTCCACATTAGATCAGGATGACTATCAAGGCTTGGGATATATTGGAAATATTAATGAAAATCATTTAAATATGCATATCCATTTTTTTTTAATGTAAAACAAAAAGAACCTATAACTGAAATCAAGTCTAAGGAAAGTGAAAAAATAAAATAAAGATCTATTACATAAAAACCAAGAGGAACCAAACATGATACAAAAAGAACATTTACCAAAATAGCAAAAAATTCATCCAAAGGATAATGTAAGATGGGTGACTTCATATGAATAATTATTGATCATTCCTCAAAGCATAAAATCAATTAACCTTTCATGGATGCTAAGAAAAGTCAAAATATTATAGTTGACCCAACTTGTGAATTTAATATATGCACCTAGAAATTCTTTACATCTATGGGATATGCCATGGAACATGTGAATAAAGATACTACATCTGATCTTTGTGTTGGATATATGCAATGTAATTCCACACATGGATCAAAATCATGCTCTAATATGTTGTATATTAGTCAATTTTTGACTAAAATAATGTAAAAAATGGAAAACCATGGTTACTAGTGGAAAATAAAAACAAATATAAAGTAAATATAAAAAATACAAACTTACCAATAAACCATGATACAATTCCTAATTCTACTTTTCACACATATGGGACATTTTATTCAAGAAAGGTTACGCATTTATCATTCCTCACATATTATCATATTTTTCTTGAGATCATTGGTTAACTTTTGAATTTTCAATTTCTTCATGATAAAATAAACATGTTTAAGTTATATCTACACCAAAGAGAATACAAAGAACTTAACTATGGGTTTCATAAACCCCCTTTCCTTCTATTATTTCTTCATGATCACAGTGTCCTATTGTACATATTTAGAGCATCACAAATAATATAGTGATAGATATTAAACTTATGCATGATCCTTGGTATTACAACTAGTGTATGGCATCAGATTATGAGTGGGGAGATATATAGAATCATCCCTTAGATGATATCATAGTATATTTTTTTATTACAAATATTCTAAATATAACAAAAAATAAACACATTCAAAAATCCAAAAATATTCAAAATTTCCATGTCTTATTAGCTTGTTGGAATCTATGTTGTTGGTTCCATGTTTATAGATAACATATAATTTATATCTATATACACATGTATGCTTCATGTATCTTTTGAGTGTGATTCAAGCATATCCAGGCACATGATATATGCACATATAGATGTTGGTCATTCCTTATATTCACATTAATACTTTTGGGGAATCCACTTTTTTTATCATGACACACTTAGGTTAAATTATTATATGATCATTTACATTATCATGTTTGAGCTTATGTACTTACACATGCCTTTATCTATTTTTGTTGCATTCATTATGTACTTGATATTCTATGTACTTAACATTTTTTGTTAACACATATATACATGGAATAATATGATATGCTTATGTTGGTTTCTTATGATTCCATGATTTCCTTTTCTATGCTTCCCTAAGTGTCTTCATTTCTTGTTATTATCTTACATTGTATTGCTTGTTTG
This sequence comes from Torreya grandis, assembly GCA_037957365.1. Taxonomy (NCBI): domain Eukaryota; kingdom Viridiplantae; phylum Streptophyta; class Pinopsida; order Cupressales; family Taxaceae; genus Torreya; species Torreya grandis. Next base: position 809,277 of record JARHVA010004575.1, on the reverse strand, counting down.
AATATTTGAATATGCTCCATTACTTGTGGGCCCAATGCATTTATTTTCCTATTATGACATTTTCATATGTCATACTTTGATGTATGTGGAAAGTTAAACATGTATATATATGATTTTTTGTTACACCCTAATTCTCTCACTAAACTAATTTACCTAATTATCCATGAATTAATAAAGTTGATTAAATTGATTGTTACTTTTTAACTAAATCATAAGTCATATGTTATTATGTGATAGATGTATGTTATTTAGATTTCATGAGTTCATTATTTTGAGATGATAAATTATGGATTATGTACATAATGATTATGTTAAATTTATTGTTATATCATTGTTATATTTATTATTATGTCATTAATTTATATGTATCATGATATAATTGACTAGTTACCTTCTTGTCATGAGATGGATGCAGGAGAATTTATCCCTCAAAGCATGATGAAGGGAGAGCATCATCAGAGAGGGTGGCCTAGATGGAAATAGTGAAGGATGATAGAGGAATTACTAAGACCCCTGTACACACCACATTATATTAAAAATGTCATAAGCATTAATTTTTTGGATTATTGGATATTATAGTTTGCATATTTTAAATGTTAGTATGTAGTTATAGAATAAATATTGTATGTGATTGCATTTTTTACGTAGACTCAGTACTTGATATTTTATTAAGATTACATGAGGTTACTTTAATTATGTTTGAATATTATTTTCATGAGTAAATGAAATAAAAGATAAGGTAGCATACTTATATTTATAGTAATGACTAATAATTTAAGTCATGAAATCCTGAAGAGTAGGGGATCATAACTATATTAACATAGCCTGAGTTCCCAAATGGATGAATAAGTGAACATTATTAAATCTTTATGAAAATTATGAATGTTAGTTATATTAAGTGATATGAACTTTATGATATGAAAATGTTAATTTTGTGCTTAAATTTTACTAAGGAAAATAGAATTTTGGAATGACTTGTATTATACCCATATGGTAAATAAAATTTCTTTTCATAGATATTGTTTATGAGATAAATAATATAAATGAGGTTCATTCATATATTTGATGGACTAAATAAATTTATAGTAATTATTTATGTAATTATCATGTGTTTTTACTTGCTATTAGAAATAATTACATGAACCTATTATTTATAACTATATGTTAACCAAATATAGCTTTGATTATTTTAACTAATAAATGAGACAGACTTCACTAGCTTAGTTACCATCATAGATTTTAGATGAAGGTAATTTGATCAAGTGGTGTGTATGAATTTGACTGATCCTAAAGATTATATATTATTTAAAAACTTTATCTAAAGTAATGTTTAGATAGACATTGTCATTTCATATGTATGATTTACATGCTTGTGTGATATCATGTTACAATGTATTTATTTATGGTACACATCATGTAGTATAAATATTACATCACATGGAGTACTAACATGTCCCTCTAGATTCCCACACCATCACTATCTACCCATCTGTGAAGGGATGGGCATTCCATGTTTGAGGTATTGTGTGGGGGATAGATGGTTTGTGGTTGGTGTGGAAAATCACTCAGATGATGCTCTCCATACCCACTACAATACTTACTTGGAGACTAAACTTGAGATTATCAGAGATACATGAGTTAGTGTAACTCGCGCTCTGTGAAGCATTATATCTATTGTTATACTTATATTAAGGTACCATACCTGATATAAATGTAATTGATTATTATTATAAATTGATAGTAGAGGTTGAATTATTGTACCAATCATATTTGGAATTTAGTATGATTACTTTCCATATGAAATTATGATTGTTTGATTAATTTTTTAGTGATTAGTAAATTGAGTTGCTCATGTTTACCTAAGTTTGATATGCTTAGTTAAGTATGTTTAAAATCACTAATTATATTCTCATTATGCAATATAATTAAAGAATAAGTTTTGAGTAAATATTTCAAAAAATAATTACCACATTATTCTAGTAAATCTTAGTGGGGACATTAAATTATGGTATCAGAGTTGTGGCTCAAACTCTAGGACTTAATGAGTCTACTAACATTATCATATTATTTTATTACCAAAAATAATAATGGTGAGATAAAAGGCATCACATGAGAGTCCTTTAAATATAAATGATAATAACCTTCCTTTTATCCTAACCAATTTGTCATTGAATAATCAACAAAGTTAGATCAAATTCTAGTGACCATGAGTGATACTAGGGATAGAGTCATAGCCTTAGAATACGAAATTCAAAGAAAAGAGGAAGAATACCATCAAGATGATCCTAAAGATAATCCTACCGAGTAAGAAATTTCTCAAGAGTAGAGATATAAGGAAGTGCCTCAAGATGTGAGAGCATGTGTAGCCATAGAATTGGCAAGGAATATGAAAAAGATGAATCCACCTAAATTTGATGGAAATATTATGGGATATGGAGCTAAAGCATGGTTAAATAAAATAGAGAAGTATTTTTATATTTTAAACTACTTTGATGTTACCAAATCTATTTGGGGAGCATATCAGTTAGTTGGACAAACGACTATGTGGTGGGATAGAAAGAAGTTAAAAATAAATCTAAACTTGACCACCACTACTTTGGAGTAGTTTGTGACACTATTTAGATCACAGTGGTTAACATATTTTTATTTTGACCTAAATTTGATAAATTTTTAAAATTTAAAATAAGGAGACTTATCAGTGAATGAGTATTGGGAATAATTCACCAAACTTCTAAAATGTGTACATTAGTATCAGGAAGATGAGAGGTTGAAGATTAGGAAGCTGATCATAAAACAAAATCCCTAGATTGGTGGAGAGGTGGATGTTCATGGACCATCTATCATGGACCATGTCTTTGGGAAAGCAATGAAGTAGGACTAAAAGTTGAAATCTCTTGCTTAGGTTAGGGACAAGTTTAAGAAAATGTTTGGGGGTGTTGGTTAGAGTTTTTGTTTGACTATGATTTTGATCTCAATTACATCAAAGGTAAATAGAATAGAGTAACTAACACTTTGAGTCATAGAAGGTACATAACAACCATAGCTACTATTAGGAGTAATTTCAGGGATCATGTGATTGAGTTATCATCAAGAAATGAATTCTATAATCAAGTTAGGAAAGCATTATTAGAGAATAATCTAAGTCCTAGGTATAAAGGATACATCTTAGAGAGTAATGGTATTTTGTGTTATAATAGAAAGATATTTTTTTTAGATCCAGAAAATATGAGAAGCATAGTGCTAAAGTAACTACACAATTCCCCATATTTAGGACATCCAGGAGTAACCAAGATTATGGCAGAGCCTAGAACATTTTATTTCTAGATGGGAATTGTGTCATGTTGTATGGAATGTCATTTAGTGAAACCTAAACATGTGCATTCAATTGGATTATTATACCCACATGGCATACCAGAGTGGAAATGAAAGGTGTTCAATATGGAATTTGTCTAAGGATTACCATTATCACATAATAGGTACAACATGATCTTGGTTGTAGTTGATAAATTAACTAAGGTAACACATTTTATCCCAAGCAATTTGATAGATGATGCACCAACTCTTATGAAGATATTTGTAAAATAAGTGTATTTATTGCATGTTTTTACAAAGAATATCATATTAGATCATGATTTGAGAATAACTTATAGATTTTAGTTAACTCTGAGTTTATCTTTAGGTATGTGTCTAACTTTTAGCACTACATATCACCCACAAACTAACCATAAAACTGAGTGAGTTAATCAAGTGTTAAATTATATTATTCATATGTATTAAATGGATCAAAAATACAAATGGGAAGAATACCTTTCATTGGTATATTTTACATACAACAAAGCATACCAATCTACTTTGAAGATGTCACCATTTGAATCACTTTATGGGAGAAGGTGCAGGACACCAATCAATTAGGATAGGTTGGAAGATAGGGTAGATTTTGGACCTAAAATGCTTTCAAAAATAGAGGAATAGGTTAAAAAAATTAGGCAAAGGTTGGTTGAGGCTAATAATAGGTATAATAGCTATGCTAATCTGAAGAGAATAACTAAGTAGTTTGTAATAGGTGATAAAGTATTTTTGCGTGTTAAGCCATAAAATATCTCAATTAAATTTGAGAAGTCATCAAAAATTTCATTGAGATATGTAGGACCCTTCAATGTTCTATAAGTGGTCAATATTGTAGTGTATAGGCTTGTTTGTAGTTTTCTTTATTTAATGTTAGATACTATGCTTGGTGAGAGAATTATATGTAGCATCTTTCCCCCTAAAACTATTCATCATCCTAATGACACTTTTTCAAACCATAGTTTTAAATAACAAATAGAGTTTAACAAAATAAAAAACATAGTATCTATCATCAAATAAAAAAAGCTACAAATTAATTGTTGCTTTTTAATTAAATCATAAGTCATATGTTGTTATGAAACATATGTATGTTACTTATATTTCATGAGCTCATTATTTTGAGATGATATATTATGGGTTTTTTATGTAATTATTATGTTACATTTGTTATTATATTATTATTACATTTATTGTTATATAATTATTTTATATGTATCATGATATACTTAACTAACTACCTTCTTGTCATGAGATGGATGGAGGAGAATTTATCGCTCATGGCATGATGTATGGAGATCATCATCGGAAAGGGTGGCCTAGATGGAGATAGTGAAGGATGATAGAGGAATTGCTAAGACCCTTGCACACACCAGATTAGATTAAAAATGTTATATGCATTGAGTGTTTGGATTATTAGACATTATAATTTACATGTTTTAAATGTTAGTACATATTTATGGAATAAATCTTGTATGTGATTGTATTTTGTACATAGACATAGTACTTGATTTTATATTAAGATTTCATGAGGTTATTTTACTTATGTTTAACTATGATTTCATGAGTGAATCAAATAAAATATATCAAATTGTTATTATATGTATAATGTACTATAATGTCTTTAAAAATGTCATTGAATGTTTAGCTTATTATTATTTATATTTAGAATATCAATATAATTTAATCTATTAAAAATAATTTTAAGATATATATATATATATATATATATATATATATATATATATATATATATATATATATATACACACACACACTAGTGATTGATTATAATAGTTATCTTTTTATTGGAAGAAATTATAGATTTATGTATATTTTGAGAAAGAGATAATTACCTTTGTTTTATTTTATATTCATGAATATTGAACTATCCTAAAAATACTAACCTAGAGATAAGTCCAATCTAAACTTAGTCTTGATTATCATGCATGAGGCTACATTAAAATTAGAAGTATGGATATCATTATATTTATGATTGACATAAAATTGAGTAGTGGATAAACTAAAGGACTTATAGAAAATTAATCATGCAAAAATTGTTAATCAAATTAAATGTTTTATAATATTTGAAAAAGTTTAAAAGAAAGAGAAATTAGTGATTCTAGTAATTTTGATGGATAATTTAACTACAAACTAGTGGATTTTATAGGAAAATTAGATAGTATTCATAGACTCCAAAATAACATGAATAATGACATGCAAAGTTGGAATGGAAGGAGGTTGATGAGGAAAAATATTAAGGAGTTGTGGGAAGAAAGGAGATATGTAGAATAGAAAAGAGGAAAAGCACATAATAGCAAAGCAAAAGGGATTTCAAGATCTTGGAGTTTAAATCAAGAGAATTTAAAAGGTTGGTATTGTTTTTACATTCAATAACAAAAGGAAATTATGTGTATGAAAATTAGGGTCTGGAAAATGAAATATAGATTCAAACGGATACAGGCTTATCCCTATGGATAGCTTGGCCATCCACATAGCTAACCCATTATTCAAAAATTGTAAGGATGTTAAACCATATGGATTAAATGAGGTTTAAATTTAAATGGAATACTACCCTAGTTTAGGCAAATAAAAACTAGAGGAAATAGTTATATGCAAACAAAGAATGAGTTTGATTAAAACATATTATATCTACATAGTTATAAAATATAATACAATGAATTATATCTATTTATAAATATGTCAACTAAGTCATAAAATATATATATAGGATTCTATTTGAGAAAATAGGATATTGTTATGTTATTATGAAGATATTGCAGAAACAATCAAAACATAGATAAAATAGAGTTTTGTTTACATGGGTAAAAGTTTTAGGGAATAAGTCATTGTTATTCATGTATGTACAAGGGATATACTCCACATCAAAATTAATAAAATGTTGAACATGTTTCAAAAAGTGTTTTTATTAGGTGTACCATATATGGATTAAAAATTGTATATCATATGTGATATATAAATTGTGCATCATATGAGACATATAATATATTGGTAGTAGCATTTTATTTAAATTGAAGATAATACATAAATATAGTATGGTTATTTATATATAAACTATGTATATAAATATATCTCTAGGTTATATAGTAAATGTATTATTTTAATAGATAAGCAAACACACACACACACACACACACACACACACACACACACACACACACACACACACACACACACACACACACACACACTTATGTTTGAGTTTAACTTGAACAGGGTAGGCATTAATATATATATATATATATATATATATATATATATATATATATATATATATATATATAGTGTATTTATGATAGTCATACAATTTAGTGGGATAAGGTATTGATATGAACCTAAGACTTTTGTTTATAAAATATGAAAATGAATGCATATGAATAGATGAAGAAAAAATATTATGAGTATGAAAACATACAGTCATGGTCTATGCAAATAAGTATACTATGTATGTTTTATATACATATTAGATTTTGTGAATTTCTATGGGACTTGTATGTGTTTAAGTGATAATATTAAGAACTATGTGTTTTCATAATAAACTAGTCTTAAATTTGGAATTCAACTTGTAAAATATGAACATAGGGAGTTAAATATGTTATGGTTAGAAATAGAAACCATGAGCATTATATTTAAGTTTAAAACATATTCAATGTGTTAAGAATATTATTGACTATTTCTCCATAGTATTTGATAACTTAGATTATTGAATAAATGACATAAAGTTTGGGAACAACTGAAATATGAGATTAGGAATAAAAATTTTATCCTTGTTGGATTCATTATTTCTATTGTTAAATTATTAGAACTGGGGTTTTGGAATTATAAAATCCTTATTTTTTCTCTAGCCTTTTCTTGGAAGTTTATATCTTTTAGGCTTGAAAAAGAAATAAAAAAAATTATGTTAATAGTCAGAATGTTAATTGTAGATATAATTATATATATTATGAGATATATATTATATGATTATATAAATATAAAAAATAAATGTATAATATAACATAGGTCCTCCTATACGTGTATAGAATAAATTTATAGAATAGGTAGCATTCTTATAGTTATAGTAACAACTAATAATTTAAGTCATGAAATCCTAAAAGATATGGGGATATAACTATACGAACATAGCCTAAGTTCCCAAATGGATGAATAAGTGAACATTGTTAAATCTTTATGAAAATTGTGAGTGGTGGTTATATTGATTGGTATGAACTTTATGATATGAAAATATTAATTTTATGCTCAACATTTACTAAAGGAAAATAAAATCTTGGAATGACTTGTATTATACCCATATGGTAAATAAAATTGTTTGTCATAGATATTGTTTATGAGATAAATAATATAAATGAGGTTCATTAATATGTTTGATAAACTAAATTTATGTATAATAATTATTTACATTATTAGCATGTTTTTGTACTTTCTAGTAGAAATAATTGCATGAACCTATTGTTTATAATTATATGTTAACCAAATCTAGCATTGATGATTCTAACTAAGAAATGAAACAGACTTCACCAGCTTAGTTAGCATCACCAATGCTAGATGAAGGTAATCCAATCAAGTGGTGTGTATGAATTTGAATCATCCTGGAGATCATATGTTATAGGAAAACTTTGGCCAAAGTAATGTTTAGACAGACATTATCATATCATATGTATGATTTACATGCTTGTGTGATATCATGTTAGAATGTATTTATTTATGGTATATATCTTGTGGTATAAATCTTACAACACATGAGGTACTAGCATGTCTCTCTAGATTCCCACACCGTCACTATCTACCCATCTGTTAAGGGTGGGAAATTCCCTATCTGGGGGATTGTGTGGGGGGTCGATGGTCTATAGTTGGTGTGGAAAAGTGCTTAGATGATGTTATCCCTCTCCACTATAGTACTTAATTTGAGACTACACTTATGATTATCAAAGATACAAGAGTTAGTGTGACTCGAGCTCCATGAAGCATTTATTTATTATTATACTTATATTTAGGTAACATGCCTAATGGAAATGTAATTGATTATTATTATTATTATATATTGATAATAGAGGTTGTACTATTGTACCAATCATGGATAGATTTTATTATGAATACTTTATATCCAATTATGATTATTTACATATGTTTCTAGTGATTATTAAATTGAGTTGATCATATTTACTTAAGTTTTATATGATTAGTTAAGTATGTTAAAAATCACTAATTAGATTCTCATAGTGTAATCTAATGAAAGAATAAATGTTGAGTAAATATTTAAAAAAAATCATTATTTTAGTAAATACAGTGGGGATGTTACATTTTTGGACATTTTACTAAGTAATTTCCATTTTATTTTGAGGTATTTGAACATTCCCCTTGTATGATGTCTCCTTGGACCATTGCCTTTTGTTTTGATTTTTAGTTCTCTTGTGTGTGTGCTTGATTTCTTATTAAGATTTCATTTTTACTCCTTAGATGTTTCCATAATTTACATCATGCATATTATGACTTAATGTGATCACATAAAATTTTCCTCATTTCTACATCTACTTAGACATGCTACTCTATTATGCCATGTGATTCACACATAAAAGATATAGTTATCTTATCCTATTGAGGTAAGGTAACTACTAGTTTCTACTTTTCCTTCCCTTAAAAGTGGGGGATATTAATAAGGACATGTCATAGAGGCATGATTCCACATTTTTTTTAATTATATTACAGTGGGGGCATGTTATGAACACATACTCTCCATACTTACATAAGTTCTCATATTATATAGATTCAATGGGGTCATGTCATGGGAACATGTCTTCCACATTTGCAAAATATTAAATTTGGCCAAATTTCATAGTTATATGATTCAAATACACACTTGTGATATACTTGTATACATTTGTACCATTTTTATACATGGGTTTTAACTTGAGACATATATGAGGTGCATATGCCATGCAAAGGGAACCTAAAATTATAAAATCAAATCAGCATTCAAATTACCAATAATACTATGGACTGTTATCATACCCAAGATGGACTTTATTGAGCCTATCTACTGTAGTAATTGATTCACATTTTGTAAATGTTGAGGTGTTAAAATCACTCAATACTACAAAATTTCATAGGATAGAGTGATTAAATCATCCACCCTCACTAGATATTTAATGTTATTTGATTAGATCACTTAGACTCACTAGGTTATAAGTATGATTGGTTTACATGATTGAGATCAGATTGATGGCTATTTATAATTCACTTTTAACCAAGGGTGGGGGCATATATATTCCATTATATATATGGACTTTCAATTTTCCAAATTTTCCTAATATTAGCTCCACAACTTCATAATAAATCATCTCTTCAAATAAAATTATCAAAAGGAAAGATGGTTACATTAATGCATAGGTGTACTCATAACCTTGATCACTTTCCTTTCAATATTTTAAAATTATTTCAAATCCCAAATTATATACAATGATTACATATTGTAACATATTATTGGTCATATGTCAATCACTAGAAAGCACTCAAGTGGGACTCACATAAAGATAAGGTGTTTCATACACACCCATGTACAAATTTATTTAATTTAAATGAATAATTTCATTTTTATATTAAAAGGGGTAAATGCATATAGTAATTTTGAATTATATAGTAGCTCAGTCTTATACACTTGGAAAATACTATCATGGTTATACCCTTTAGTTATAAGACCTTCCCACTACCAAAAGGATCAAGTTGACTATCTATTTATTCCAAATTAATTATATATTAGTTAAACCACTATTATTTTAATTAGAATTCTTTATATACTATCAAAAATTCTATACAATTGATAACTATCCTTCCCTACTAGTTTTGTACCTATACCTATTTTCTAGCTTCTTAAACACTTGCATCCTAATTAGATGCCTACGTCGACACTAGTGTAAATTTTCAAACTAAGTGTCTATTGAAAAAAATTAATCTATTTTTCAAATGAAGAATATTATAATGACCATCCTAAGTGCTTTATTGTGAGACATTTTCAAAGGAATTGATATATATACAAGATCAACCCTCATTCATTTATAACCTAAAAATCAAAGACATCTCACAAGGAACCTTAAAAAAATCACTTAATAAGAATTAAAGTGAGTAAAATTTACCTATGTTGGAATCAAAATGATTGAGGGGGGTGAATCAGTCTTCAAAACTTTATTATAAAATCCACTTAAGCAATCATCAACGTATAGATTAAATAATGCATAAGTAATCAAATATACAAGCATGAATCAAGATTCTACAAGTCAAAACACCATATGTGTGGTAAAACCTCAAGTGTAATAAAACCCACTAATATCTATAAATATACTACTATCCTATATGACAATTATCAAATTTAGTGAAGCACTCACTTCACATGGAGCACCGACCCCAACTAGCTAAACACCAACTAAATTAGGCTTTAGAAAACACCCAATTTTAAGTAAGAAGAAACCTCCTAGATGAATCAGCCACATGATATATTTTATCACCTTTATAAGACCCTATTTCTAATCCAACTGATGATGACCACTTCTTCAACTCTTATCCCTTTCAAACTACCTTCTAGCCTTATTTTCTCAGCTAACCCTCTTCTTGACTTGATTAGGTCAAATGAACTTCATTATCATATACAAAAACTCTGTCAAAAATTCATCAAAATTATTATACACACCTATTATGGTATACAAGACAACTTTCTTACCAATTTTCTATTTTATTCACTTACACTCTACACACTCCAATAGGCCTAAAATTGCTTAGTATTTATACAAGTCTCATGTTCATATCCTTTTGAGTCAGCCAAACACCCTTAACCTCTTAGGTAGGAATTGAAATGGATCTTATGACATCTCATATACATGTATAAAATGTTATTTGAGTCCATTTAGGTCTGACCTACTTCAGTTAGGCCTTATCTCATCTTTAGGTCTCATGGAGACCTAATCCTATTAGGTCTTATTTAGGACATATTATAATTTACCTTAATTGGAGAACTTAAAACAATTTACATGGTATAAATGTATCATATGACACATAAATATACCCATAATAATTTCATATTATCTTCATAACTCTTTTTATCTCAAACTACTGCTTGGAGCATACCATTAGTACTGTTCATATTAGGCTTATGCATACCCAAAAAGTATGTCTTAAAAAATTAAATCATAAATACAAATTTTACAAGAAATAATATAAAAAAATAACACATACATAATATATATTACCTTATGGTCATCACTATGTTATTTATACTTCATAAATTAGGGTAGAAGTACTCAAACCTTTCTCTATAGTAGCCCACTCAGAACTGTCAACTAGCCTCAAAACATAATCATGGAAACATGATCTTCAATACCTGAAAGAATAATTAATATGAAATTTTACACCTTAAATATATTATTTTACATATCTATATAATTATCAAGTATAAATATCATAGGTTCTAATTCTAAATATTTGTCTTTCAGACTAATCTTTTGTCTTTAGTACACGTAGTCAACCTGAACCAGTCAACCCATTTCAGATTTATCATTTCAAATACTTTTGATAACTCTAAAACATTATTAAAATAATTTATAGTAAATAAATTTACCAAAAAAAATATCATGTGTATTGGATGCTTTATATCAGGACATAAAGTCTCAAACTCATCATTGCAACTTGCTTACCCAAAATTACCAATTTGCCTTAAAGCACAGTCATGGTAAAAATGACCTTCAACACTTATATGAAAATTTTTAAAGACATATAATTAATTTTTATGATCTTATGATATCATTTAGACAATTATCAGATAAAAATTTATCATGGTCGACTAGCAATATTGTTCTTGCAGATCAATCTCATAACCTTACACCTTCATTGTCTCATCTACACTAGACAGGTCAAATTATGTTCAAATTTTTCATCATATCCACTAACCTTAAAATAATATATAAAATATTAAAATGTATTAAAATTATTTAAAAACTTATCCATGCACTTTTATTCATCCCTAATCCATGAGATCACATCACTAATCACCTTCTCACTTCTACCTAGGTTTCTCACTATTAGCACCATTAGGCATGTTAGTGAATGGTCAACTTTGATGACTGGTTTATCACACCTAAGGGATAAAACCTGATCAAAAACCACCATGTACATCTAATATATTTCTCAATATTTTTCCTCCATCCATTTAGTAACTTTGACTTCATCAACTATGTTTTTTATAATAAATTTCTAATAAATAAGGTCTTTCCTATAGGGTCCACTCACTTACCTAACAAACCAATCACACTTTGAGATGAATGAAAGAGTTAAAATTATTATCCAATAGATAAAATATCTAAACCAATACATTCTAATCACTTTATAACAATATATTTTACATCAAGTCATCATTAGGGTTTTAGAGAGGGTGAACACTATTTTTGGTGTTAATGATTGTTCATAAAGGATTGCCCCTCATTTCCAAAAATAACACTTTTAAATTTTATATAGGACCCTTACCCATATGAAATTTATATATTAGGTTCCCATGAATAGTTTACACATTCCAATGAACACATGATAGTTCTTCTCAAGTTGAGAACCCTTCATTCTATGTACATGAGAGACCTTAAAACACTTTTTCTTATCTTAACCTTCAAGATTTGAACTAAAAATTGGTAAAATACTTGAAAAAACATGACATACCTCTTAAAATTATCACTTTTTCATTATTTCCTTGGAAATGGAACCTCATACCCCATTAAGCCATGATATCTTTGTTATTTAAGATTTGACCTATAAGTTATTAGGCCTTAAAATTGACCTTATAACTAATGTCCAAGATATCAACACCTCATATGCATACTAAATAATAATATATCATGATCAAACACTAATATACATCCTTCATATGCCTTGGTAGTACCTCATGACACCTCACTAGGTCAAGCAGTGTCTAGAACTAGTCTAGTTGTAGACTTAGATTTAAGGTTTTACCCCTGTAGGCTTATCTTGAAACTCTCCTAAGTGATCCAATATATCAAATATATAATAAATAAATGTTATAAATATTTTTATACCTATGTTCATCTATCTCATTAGGCCACCATGCTATTTCATGCATAAACCTTCTTAAGTCTCTTACTAGGTTTAAACCCTTGACAACTTTGAAAATTAATCTAGAAATATTATTTGATAATTATACAAATTGATCACATTCCTTAAATTTTCCTAAACCAATTTCATACCTCTTCATAAACCTCTACATGTTCATCATGTGCATGCTCATGATATGATTATGCTTGTTATGACTAGGTTTATCTAGACACCTTGTACTCAAAGACTAATACTCAAACATGATTACCTTATCCTGGACCTTGACATCAACCTCATAATAATAATTAGGTTGCCTATAAATTCTATTTAAATAGAGAGATAATATGTTTCATTTAAATTATCTCTTATCACATGGCTTCCTTATCACATCAGGCACACAAGCTCATACCTCACAGATCACACACCATTAATCTTCACCAGGTGTACCTTGACATCAATGAAAACACTTCTAAACACCATATTCATACCTCTTTCCATATCAGTCATATGATAGGTATTTACATATGTATGAATTATTTAAAGTGTATCTAATGAGCCACATTTACCAAGTTGCAAGCTAGGTAACTTTATGTACATTCTTATCACATATTGCATTCTCATGCACAAATAATCTAACATATACGAGAGAAATACATAATTCTAAGTCCCTCTTAAGATTATTATCTATGTATAAATACTCATTTAAAGATTATTCCTTAGGGAAATTTGACACTGTGTACCTACTAATCCATTTTTCCCATAGTCATTCCAAGGGTGAAAAGCTAGGGTTTGAATATTTGACAAAGAGAAAAAAATTGTGTGAAAGATCCAAAGACACTATCAAAAAGGTGAAAACACCTAGAAAATTGAAACTAATAGATCCAAAAAATATTTTGTATTTTAGGAAGGACACTAATGTCTAGAGGAGGACAATAACATTGATGCAAGTGTTTGAATCCATTAGAAGTATCTAAGGAAGAAAATAGTCAAAATCCTAAATGAATGGAACACAAAGATGGGTTATAGGACTAAAAGGGATCTATGAAATATTAAAAGTATATAATATAATAATAATGAATGTCTTCTCTCTCTTATCCATTAGTTATGTAGTTTTACAATCATTTTTATATTTATTACACATGCTTAAATGAACGTATCATAAAAATGTTGTATTATATTGCATAGATCTGAATATTATCATATTTCATTCAAAAAATTTATTTTCTTAATGTGTTTTTTGTATTGAACTCATTTTTTATAAAACACATTTCAATATATGAAAACCATAAATTTATGAATTGATATCAACTCCTATTAATAAATTTGTAACTTCAACAAGCACAATTCCATTTCTTGAACCAAAAATTACCATTCATTATTTAAATTTAATATATTTTAGATTAATATCTACCTTTTTTCCACTAAAAAATCCCATATTTATTAAACATACCTGAAGTCAAGTCAAATTTTAATAAAATATTAAATAAACAAAATGATAATTATTAATATTTATAAAACACTTTGAACATGAATCAATTTAATTTCACAATAAAGATTTTTTGACAATTACACACACATACACACACAAATTAACTATTCATATTTATAAAATACATTGAACATGAATACATTTTATTTTACAATTATGATTTTGTGACCCTTTAAAAAAATTCAATTAATGAGAATAATCTATATTAATCTATAGTCTTGTGTGATAAAATATATTTGACCTCCCCATGGTTGGGATCCCTCTCAACCATGGGGTGAAATTTTTTTTCCATCCCAATGGTAGGGAGGGTTGTCAACCATAGGGATGACAAAATAGTTTGTCCTCCTAATGGCAAGGGAAACTTTTGCCCTCTCCATGGCTATGAGCTCTCCAAACCATGGTGAAAAATAAAAATTATTAGCATGTTTTGAAGCCCTTGTAGCCAGCCAATTCCATATCCATAGTTGGGAGGGCTGCCAAAAATTGTTAAGGCATATTTTTTCCTTTTAATAGTTTGGATCCATCCCAACCATGGATATGAAAAACAAAATTATATCCTCTTCATGTTTGAGAGGCCTCTAAACCATGGTGAGAAATATAAATTATCACCATGGTTGGGAGCCCTCCTAACCATGGAGAGGAAAAAAATTAATTTGTCATCTCCATCATTAGGAGGGATCCAAATAATGGAGAGGTAAAAAAATTATCTCTCCATAGTTGGAAGGGATCCAACCATTTTGAGGTAATAACTTTCCATCTCCATTTTTGGGAGCCCTCCTAACCAAAGAGAGGGAAATTTTTTCCCTCATCATGGTTAGGAACCCTCCCAATCAAGATAAAGGCAATTTTTTCCATCTCCATCGTTGGGATGGATCCCAAAAATGGAGAGGAAAACATTTCCCCTCCCCATGGTTGGGATGGATCCCAAACATTATGATGGAAAATTGTTCCCTCTCCATGGTTAAAAGGGTTCCCAACTATTATGAGGGAAAATTTTTACATCCCCATGGTTGGGAGGGATCCCAACCATGGATATGGATTTTTTTTCTATTTCCATGGTCTGGAAGGATCCAACCATAGCAAGGGTAATTTTTTCCTGTCCATGGTTGGGATCCTTATGAAGCATAGAGATGAAATTATTTTACCTCATAATTATTGTGAGGCTTCTAATCCATAAAAATGGAAATTTTCCCCCTCTTTATAGTTGTGAGAGATCCCAAAAATTATGAGGGTAAAGTTTTCCCTCTCTATAGTTGGGTTCTCTCACAACCATGATAATGGAAAGGTTTTCCCTCTCCATGGTTGGGAGCTCAAATATTGAACCAGGGAGAGGGAAATTATTGAACCCTAATTTATTTATGTTTCCAAGTGGGATGATATAACACTACCATGTGGTAATTAAAAAACTATAAGATATAATGGATGACATGGACAAGGATTTATTGGTGAGGTTGATTGGGCCCTCGACCTCCCAAGATAGATAAAATATAGATGTCATGGATGTAGTCTCTTTGTCCCTTATAATTTATTTTATATCCATTTTTTGGATCATATATATATATATATATATATATATATATATATATATATATATATATATATATGATCCAAAAAATGGATATGGCCTCCTTAAATCCATATCTATATCAATATCAAGGGAAGAGGATGTGATGAGATGAAAAAATATTTATTTTCTATCATTAATCTTGGATTGACTTAGAAAATAAAATATGGTGATAACATAATTATAAAGTATAAGAGGCTAACTATAGTTGTTGTAAACACCCTTTACATGTGTTAATAGTATATTTACATAAAATATAACCTAGACAAATAACATCATGATACATGCTTATTAAAATTAGAGCATGACTTATAAAATTATTTATTTTGTCAATGGTGGAAGGTAGATGACAATTGAGAAACCAATTTTTCCCATTGCCATATTTTTGTCCAATTATTTTGTTCTAGTATTAAATCCATTATAATGGTTTTAATAGTCATAAAAAATAATAAAAATTATCTCCCTACTAATCTAGTATGCCTAAAAATGTAACAATCTATTGAGTTCTTATCTTGTTCTAGTATTAATTCCCTAGTAATCTACTCTACCTAAAAATGCAACAATGTGTTCAATTTTCATTTCTTATTTTAAACCAAAATAAATAAATTATCTTAGAAATGTAATAAATATATTATATTTTACATATGCTCAATCATATTCAAGAATGTTTGGCATGGTCAAGGAAGCAATAAGTCCTCCTTCAATTGGTCAATAGGTTTTAAATCAATAGTGTCCTGCATGAGAGATATATTATACTATACATTCACATGGTAATATAATAAACTTTAAAATGCAACAATATGTTAGTTTTTATTTTTTATTTTGAACCAAATTCAACAAATATCTAGTAAATCTAAGACATATATTATATTTTCCAAATTATCAATCATATTCAAATATTTTGAGATGGTCATAGGAAAAATAAGTCATTAATATTTAACATGTCAATATGTTTTAAACCTATAGTGGTCTATGCATAAAATATATATTCCCCTTGTAATCTACTGAACTTTAAAATGCAATAATATGTTTTAGTTTTACTTTCTTATTTTGAAAAAAAAATCAATGTTTGTTTTAAATCGTAAGACATATAATATATTTTTCACATTATAAATCATATTAAAGTCATTGTGGCATGGTTAGAGGAACAATAATAAGTTATCCTTCAACTGACCAATAGGTTTTAAACCTATAGTGTTCTACATCATAACTATAGGTTTAATATCATGTGTTGTGTTTTTACTTTGGTTATAATTATTTCTAGGATAATAAATATTCAAATGAGAACATGGTAAATTCTACACCTCAATAATTTTGTCTAGATGTAGCTAAAAGTCTCTTAGCAAAGGCTATAAAAAGATAAATGCCATTATCAAAATTTAAGTTTAAAATTAGATAGTATGGTAATTTTTCTTATGTGAATTTTGTTTAATTTTAATTTTTTATTTTTAACCAAATGTAACAATTGTTTTTTCTAAAATATAAGATATATATTATCTTTTATAAAATTACAATCATATTCAAGTATTTTAGAATGGTCAATGAAACAAGAAAAAGTTATCCTTCAATTGGCAAATAGGTTTTAAACTTATAATGGTGTGCATCATAACTATAGGTTAAATATCATGAGTTTCTTTTCCATTATGGTTATAATTGTTTCTAGACTAATATATATATTCATATGACAACATCTTAAATGCTACCCCTCAATACGTTTTGTATCAAACACAAAAAAAACACACTTTGAAAAGTATATAAAAAGAAGAATTTGATGAGAAAAAATTAAACATCAAACTAGATAGTTTTAGATAGTAAAATATGATTTATATAACATCTTAGTATTTTATCATTGAAAAATACTTATCAGAGCTCTACCCTTTAGTTTTATAACTTTATGTTGTCAAAAGGATCACATTCACCATCTCAATATGCCTAACCATTTATCTTTTGGTCTGACCTTATCATTTATAATAACATATATATATATATATATATATATATATATATATATATATATATATATATATATATATATATATATATATATATATATATATATATATATATATATATATATATATATATATATATATATATATATATATATATATATATATATATCACTATCACTATCACTTTTATATTTTCAAAAACTTCCTAGCCTACCATACACTTATGTCTCATATAGGGACAATTGGATCGATGCAAGTGTCCATAGTATTATCAAGTGTTTAGTCCTCAAAAGTATTAAAATTTTCAAATACTTTTAATGCTATAAGTTATATCATTTATTTTATTTAACCCTACCATGAGTTATTTTCAAAATATGTGGTGTAAATACAAATCTAAACCTATTCATTACATGCCCTTGCATATAGCATATTTCATCATTATGTAAACACAATCCAAAACTTAAGGGAGAGCTATGTATGTTTGAGGCCCTCTTTGGAGTATTAGTTATGTAGGAAACACTCATTGATAGAGGGGTCCTTGAGGTAATCTCAACATTATGAGCCCACTAACCCATTTTTGATAATAAACAAAGATGTAAGATGAAGATCTAGGGTTTTATCCACAAATAATCATCGATACCCTATGCATGTGAATAAAAGACGTCAATAGAAAGGTGAAAAAACCTATAAATCTCTAGTTGGTCATTATATAATAAAATGAATATTCAATACTAGACAATTTCATTGGGATCATGAAACCTCTATCAATGTAAGTGTCCTAAGGCTGATGTAAGTTTCTAGGCCTCTATAAATCTGATGACTAGATCCCAATCTTGTTCTTCTCTATTTTCACCTTTGCACTTCTCAGATATGTTTACACATTTGTTGATAAGATAAGTCTTATCTCTTCCTAGTGTTTATGCAACTAAACTACTATTTTGAATGTAATTTCCATATTTAGCATATCTTAATGTTACATCCTAATCTCATCACTAAACTTGATTTGCTTATTAAATAGAATTTAATTCAATTAATATTGTTTAATTACTACTGTATAAAATTATTTTAATTTATATTGATGTATGGGCAAACATATAATGATTATTTGTGTGACTCATTACTTAATTTTTTAGTTATACATTACTTTCATATGCATGTGGATTATGTTTATTAAGAATTATTGTGATTTAGTAGAATTTGTATTGATTATCATGGTTAAGGGATGTCTACTATTTTCATTTGTGAGGTGGATGTAAGAGAATGTCTACTCTCTAGACATATATGGATGGAGAGTGTTATCAAGGAGGGTGTTATAGATGGAAATGTTGGAGGTGTTAAAATTTGATAATTAATATAGAACACACCATGTAATAAATTAATGCATGATTTATTTAATATCATTATGTTTTATTAATTTATGTTTGGTCATAGTTGATATGACTTAGATTCATGTTTAGATGTTATTCAGTCTTATTGAAATTTTTATTGTTTTCTATATTATGATGGGTTTCCATTATATAATATGATAGTGGTATATTTTTTTTTTTAAATATGATTTTGTTGACTATGTAACCTCTTATAGGCATGTAACTACAACATTAAAAAAAGAATTTTTAGAACACACACACACACACACACACACACACACACACACACACACACACACACACACACACACACACACACACACACACACACACACACACACACACACACACACACACACACACACACACACACACGACATGGAAACAAATTGCATTTTTGAAAATATATAAAAATTATTATTATACTCTTTATCTAACCTATACCTAAGGGGTAAATAGGGTGACTTAGGTTTTAATTGCCTAATGGTTAACTAGGTTTTATTATTTAAATGTTTAGCTTGATTGTTTAATTCTTAAATTGGGATATACATTAAAGTTTTATTTAATTAAACATAATAATTATGTTTATTAACATAACATGATGTCAAAACTAATTCTAGAACCTATCATTTTCTTTTGGTTTGATTCTCCTTATCATTCAAACTATGCAAACTATGATGGTAAGGGTTTGACTACAAGTTGGAGTAAAAATATGGGGAAATTATGTTGTGTGGTAGTCAAGTTGTGAGATATGGGAAGCATGCTAGTAATTTTTGGTCTGATGGTGAGTCATTCTTGTAGTGGTAGAGAATGGGTCACCATGATATTAGGGGTTTTTGAAATGCATGTAATAGACTGCAAAAAAATAAAAGAAAATGGAGTTTTTGGATTTTGGAAGTCAATCATGGAAGATAGAGGAGAAAGAGAGGATAAAAGAGAACTTTTAAATTTAGACAAAGGGTAGGCTACTTCAGCCAATACAGAGATAGGGTTTGTTTTTGGTTCACTCTAAAAAACTATATTCTTGTTATATAGTTAAATGATAAAATTGTTTTGGGGTTTATTTAAAAGGTGGTTTAGAGTTTAAAACCCTAGAAAGGGTCATTGATTCAAACCTATGGAAGAAATATTTCCCTCATAGAATCAAATCCATGATTCAATTATGTATAACATGTGTACAAAAGGTTAAGGTAACTGTGAAAACAAAGTCATTATGTGTTTATTGATTGTGAGTGGTTTTGTTTTGGATATTTACATGGTCGTGTATTTATTTGTTTTAGACAAAAGATTGGGTATTCTTTTATCTATGATTTAGTGTTATTAAAATGGCTGTAGGTTAATGAAAGGGTTTGAAACATTTTTTAGATAGGGGTTCAAATAAAGGTTTCTTATAATCATACTAGACTATGTATTTATTAATTCATTAAAATATAGTGGAATGACTTTGCATTTATTGATTCATTATTATATAGTAAAATACCTATGTGATCATATGGCTTGAGTTATTGTCTTAGATTTGGGTAATGTTTGGATTCTTGGAATATATATAAATAAGGTTTTCATTGGATGATATATGGATATGTATTCATTTCATTTCAATTATGAAGGATTTTATGTTATTATTTTTTTAAACACCCAGGTAAGAATATTTATATAGACGATTGGAAGATATAAATTATATTATGCATCATCTAATTTTATTGTATGTCGACTATGTATATTTGGTTATGTTTTGGAATACATATAAACATGTATGAGTCAACAATGTTTAAAACAATATGATCTATGTATACTTATTTATGATTCAATTATTTATATAAATTAATAATTTGAATGTGCATAAATAATTATGACTCGATGGTGTATTCAAGGTTGTGTGTTGACTGAGTGAAAATTGCATATTGATTTAGTATAAAAGAATTATGGTTGATTCTATATATTTGAATATCATTTGGGTGAAAATGATTGTATGTTGGTTGAGTATGATTGTCTATGATTCAAATATATTTAAATGATTATTTTATATGGTCAGTCATTCTTACATAATATTGTAATGGAATGACTAAATGTTAATGATCAACTAAACATATATTATAGTCAGTTGTGTATGTAAATGAATTCTAGTTGACTATGTAAACATATTTATAGATGTTTTTGAAAATATTATGAGTCAACTATGTAAATACGTAAGGTCATGGTTAGACATACATATTAAGTTTGACTTGAAATATACATTATATATAGTTATATAGAATGACTAGGTTATTATTGATAATAATTCTCTTTGAATAATACTATTATGTTCTTTGTCTTGAACAATATAACCATAGATGAGAATAAATAAATAAATATTGGCTAATTTTTTCCTTATTTCAACTCTCTATGTGTAATATGGTTAAATAAATGTTTGATTGATGTTTATTAAACTGTATGAAACATTCGAGTTAAAGTTTATATTTCTTAAGTAAGGAACTTGGAATATGAAAATAATTAAAACATATATAAATGTGTATATATGTAATTTTTAATTATACATAAAGACAAATGTATAGTATTTGTGAATAGTTCATACATACATACATACATACATACATACATACATACATACATACATATATATATATATATATATATATATATATATATATATATATATATATATATATACACACATACACACACACACACACACACACACACACACACATATATATATACATATATACATATATGTGTGTGTGTGTGTGTGTGTGTGTGTGTGTGTGTGTGTGTGTATAAAAGTTATCACTTACATTATATGCATAAGTGTGTGTGTGTGTGTGTGTGTGTGTGTGTGTGTGTGTGTGTGTGTGTGTGTGTGTGTGTGTGTGTGTGTGTGTGTGTGTGTGTGTGTGTGTGTGTGTGTGTGTGTGTGTGTGTATGTGTGTATTGCTATGTATGTATGTATGTATGACCATTTATATGTATATATTAGGCTATTTGTAAATCATTGGATAATTTTTTTAATGTATGTAAATATAAGTGGACATACTTGATATACATGTTTATGCAGATATATATATATATATATATATATATATATATATATATATATATATATATATATATATATATATATATATATATATATATATATATATATATATATATATAAGTTATCACTTACATTATATGCATAAGTGTGTGTGTGTGTGTGTGTGTGTGTGTGTGTGTGTGTGTGTGTGTGTGTGTGTGTGTGTGTGTGTGTGTGTGTGTGTGTGTGTGTGTGTGTGTGTGTGTATTGATATGTATGTATGTATGTATGACCATTTATATGTATATATTAGGCTATTTGTAAATCATTGGATAATTTTTTAAATGTATGTAAATATAAGTGGACATACTTGATATACATGTTTATGCAGATAACTTAATTTATAAGTAGTTGTTTGTTTATAAGTAAATATATTTATTAATATTCAAATTGGGATTTATATCATTATTTTATATTATGTTGTTCACTTATAAATTATTAGGGAATTGATTAATAGATAATTATAATAATAAATGCTACATTTATAATTATTGATTTGCTTAGGATTTATTGAGAAATTATTGAATTGTATTATTTTATTTATACTACTTGTGAACACGAGATGTTTTAAGGAATTGATAAATTCTTAAATATTATGATGATTGTTATAAAATAGTTATATATGGAATATTGCCTTAATGGAATATGAACTTAGGGCTGTATTGAAACATAAGAAATATTTTGGTGATAATAAATTATTATTATTTAACATGAGATTATTTCAACTATTTATTGTATTTAATTATTGTGGTATTAAATATTAATCTATATGATAAATCCATGGAATTATTTCATATGGATTATTTATTAAGTCTAGTATTAATGATACTAATGATTATTAACATGAGATGGTTCTTATGCTTATATTTATAGTCATTTTTACTTAGATTATATGAAATCCAATTGTGTGTGTATGTAATTATGATTGATCTAATGGATCATTAAATTATATGAAAACTTTGTCCAAACTAATATTTATAGTTAAACATTATCATGTCACCTATTTTTTTATATGCATGCATGCAGAATGTCATGTTAGAATGTAATTCTTTATGACATGTTGTATGTAGTTAGAATCTTACAACACACAGGTTGTAGTTGACTTCTCAATACTTGCACGATTATCATATGCTCATATATGAAGGGAGGGACATTACCTAGTTATTAATTATTTCAAAGATATATGGTCTATGGTTGGTGTCTAAAATCACTCTGATGATGCTCTCCCTCTCCTCTAATAATTAGTCGATAAAGACTTTTACTCGTTATTTAAGTATATATACATATAAAAATTTTATGGATATTCATTAGTTCTATGAAACATTATATTTATTTTTATTTACTTTGATGTAAAAAAGTTATATTATTGTACTTTATAAACAATATATTAGCTACTCTTATTGTATAACTTTTAGTAGTTTCTTGAGTTATTATTCAGCAAATATACTTATGTGATGGATTAAATTTTTAATTATGTTGAATGAGATAAGTTGATCATTATATAAATGAATAATAACTAGTTATTATTCAATATGCATTTAGATAAATATTAATTAGTTTAATTTATGTGGGAATAACTTTATTTGATTATTAAATTAAAGTTCAAAAAATTACCATTTTTTAAGTTATACCCAGTGGGATTTCGACATTTTGGTAATAGAGCTTAGGATCAAACTCTAGGACTTGATGAGTCTACTAATGTATTTTTATTCTCTTTTTAATCAAAAAGGAGAATGGTGTGTGGTAGACCTAGAGGTGAGGGTACTTAAAACACCAAACTTTTAGTAAATTAAAACTAATTTACCACAAATCAAGTTACAAATTTGGATCAAATTCTTGATGTCATGCCTAAAAATAGGGACCGAATCAAGGCCTTAAAGTAGGAAGTGCATGGGAATGTTGAGGAAGTCAATTAGGAAGACCTTCAAAGTACCTTATTTAGGAATAAACTCAACAAGATCATATACATGATGAGGTGTCATAGGATGTGAGGGCTCATGTTACTATAGAACTTATATGGGACATGAAGAAAGTAAATCCTCCTAAGTTCTATGGAACTATAGTATGGGATGGTGTTAAATCTTGGTTGATATAAATGGAAAATTATTTTGAGATCCATAACTAATCAAAATTTACCAAGGTAATTTGAAGAATATATCATCTTTTTAGAGAAGTAGAAACATGGTGGGAAAATAAGAATCTCAAGATGAACCTCAACTCCACTACTAGAACCTGGGAGTAATTCATGGTTTTTTTCAAATCATAATGGTTGCCCTAGTTTTATTTTGCCAATAAGTTGATAGATTTTCAAAATCTGAACTAGGGATATCTTTCAGTGAATGAATACTAGGAACAGTTCACTAAGATCCTAAAATATGTTCCTTAGTATCAACAAGATGAAAGGTTTTACATCTAAAAGTTAATTATGGGATTAAAACCCCAAATTGGATGTGAGATAAATGTGCATGTGCCATGTATGATGGATCAAGTCTTTGAGAAGGTAGTTAAGTAAGAATCAAAATTTAAGTCTCTTGATTCGGTCATAGATAAGTTAAATAAAAAATTTGGAGGTTACAAACCCACTCTTAATAAGAAGAACTAGAAAATTAATGAAAATTCCAAGAATCAGTTCATGAATCAAAATGCTAAGTTAAGTAACTTCTTGTGTAGAAAGAAAGTGGATGGTAGATTTAAACTTAGTTTTAAGGGGAACCAATAGTTAGAAAGTAAAATACCACCTGGTGTATGCTTCATTTATGGAGGTGATCACTATGACAAGAAATGTACTTAATAAAAGTTTGAAGGAAAAGATAAGGGTACTACATAGAAAGGAAACTTTCAACAGAGATTCCATGTGACTATTAACAATCGTGAGGCTGATTTTCAAATTTCACCTATTGAGGTTATAGGTAATAATTTTAGTCAACTTATTTATATTTTGATAGATATTGGATCTACATAGTGTTTTATTTCTCCACATATGATATCTAAGTTGTCTAGGAAAATTGGTTTAATGGCAAATGTATGGTTAGTGCAATATGGGAATGGAGCCAAGGTTAAAGTTGATAGGTGTTTAATGGAAGATGAGATTGAATTTATTGAATTCACTACTTTAGTAGATCTTTATGTAGGTCCACTATGGTCATATGATGAAATCCTAGGTGTGAATTATCTTTCTAAGCATAAATTGAAGGTAGATTACTATTTCAATAAGGTAGAATGTCAAGATAATTTTTAGAATCAAACTCAAATTCAAGGTGAGAAAAATAAGTTGAAACTTAGGTAGATTTACTAATTTTAGATTAAGAAATCTCACAAGAAGGGATGTCAGACATGTATTTTTAAAATAAATGATATGGAGGAAATAAAGGAATCATCCATTAAGGATTACCCTTTTCTTAAAAACTTTTAGGATGTGTTTCCAGAGGAATTATTAGGATTACCACCCAAATGAGAGTTTAATTTCATAATTGACATAATATCTGGTTCAAAACCACAATCCAAGGCACCTTATAGAATGACAACTATAGATTTGGTTGAGTTGAAAGTTCAAGTACAAGAATTGTTATTTAAAGGGTTGATTCGACCAAGTGTGTCACCATGGGGTGCACCAATTATGATAATAAAGAAGGATGGTACTATTTGCCTATGTATTTATAATATGATACTAAATAAAGTGACAATCAAGATATTCCTAAAACAACATTCATAACTTGGTATGGGCACTATAAATTTATAGTATTGTCTTTCAGGTTGACCAAAGCTCTCACAATGTTCATGAATCTCATGAAATGTGTGTTTAGGGATTATCTAGACCAATTTATTTTAGTTTTTTTATATGATATCCTAATTTATTCTAAGAATGAGGGAGAGAATCTATATCATCTAGATTTGGTGTTGTAGCATTTGTGAAAGCACAAAATTTATGGTAAGTTGTCTAAATGTGCATTTTTCTAGAGGAAAGTGTAGTATTTGGGACACATTATCTTTGCATATGGAATTTCAATTCATCTAGAAAAAAAAGAGACATAATGGAGGGGACAACACCAAAAAAGTGCACAATATAAGATGTTTTATAGGGATAACAGAGTATTATAGGAGATTTGTTATAAATTTCTCAAAAATAGCTAGCCCAATTACCTTTATTTAATGGAATAATCAGAGTTTTGTTTGGTCAGACGAGTGTAAGAAAGATTTTCAAAAGTTTAAAAGGAGGCTTACATCAGCACCTGAGCTAAGAGTACCTTATCCTAATATTCAGTTGTTAGTAATCACTATTTCATATAGGGATGGTCTTGGATTAATTTTTATGTAGGATGCTTTAGTTATAGCATATGATACTAGGAAGCTTAAACCATATGAGGTAAATTATGCTCCACATGATCTAGAACTTATTTTAATAATACATACTTTATAATTTTGGAGGCATTATCTCTTGGGGAAACCATTTGAACTCAAGATTAACAATTATTGCTAAAATATATCTTCACCCAATAAAACTTAAATGCCCATCAGATACATTGGTTAGAGTTATTATTTGAATATAATTTTGGCATTCGAATGCCCTAGGTCATAGAAGGTATATAACAGCTTTGGCTACTATCAGGATTACCTTTCATGATCAAGTTGTTAAATTCTCCCATAGATATGAATTCAATGAGAAAGTTAGGAAATTTTTATCAAAGGATGCTCAGAACCCTATGTTTAAAGGATTTAAGTTGGATAATGATGGTCTTCTTAGGTACAATGGTAGAATGCATGTACATTATAAAGATAATTTAAGGATAATAATGCTAAAGTAATTGCACAATACCCCTTGTTCAACTCACCCTGGAGTGACTAAGCTCATGACTGAATTAAAACCTCTTCATTTCTATAAAGGAATTAAAAGGGATGTGGTGGATTTTGTGTCTCTTTATTTTTAGTGTTAGTGTGTGAAAATTGAATATGTGCATCTAGTAGGATTGTTGTATCCTCATTACATACCTGAATGGAAGTGGTAGGTTATTAGTATGGAATTTTTCCAAGGTTTTATATTATCATATAACTGACATGACATGATCTTGGTGGTAGTTTACAAACTAACCAAGGTAGTGTTGGCTCCCAATTATACACCTCATACACTCAACCTTACACACTTGAATAAAAATGGAAATCAAAGATGAAAAAACTAATATTATGTCATTATATATGGGGAAGGTTTTGGAATCAAGACTAGACCAAATGTAGAAAATGATTGAGAGGCACCTATAAAGGGTATGGTCAGCTCCCTGCTACTACTAGCTCTATCTAAACAAAAGTGAGAGGACCTATGGGGTAGCTTGCTCACATGGAGAGATTTTTCAATTCAGTATCCATGGGGATTTTTTACACAAAGAGACATAGATTTATTTAGGTCAAAATGAAACTTGCACACTCCACCAAGGAAGGGTTATCACAAGGAATGCATAAATGTACTAGGTCACATTTAAGCTACTGAAGATAGATATGTTTATGATTGTAAATTTCATTTTGAAGACTATTCAAAATATAAGTTGAATGGAAAATAGTAAAACTAGTATTCAAAGAAAAAAATGCAAATAATACTCATAATATGCAAAGGATGTATTATATACAAGGTGAGAAGAGGTAGGATAGTTAGATGATTATATAAAATGGAAGGTAGTGTGTTGGTGTCCTATTCAAATAGTAAGATCTCTTAAAATGTACATGACATTATCCTTAGCAAAAGATGTAGAAAAGAATCAAATACAAGTTAATGGGAAACACCAAATGGTCTCTAAAAACCTAGAGCATACACTGAAACTAAACTTTCAATAAATGTTTTCTTATCAAATATATAGACCTAGGGTGCCCTAAAAGGTCATTCAGTAACACATTTTCAAAGTTAAGCTATATAAATGGATTTATAACCTAGATATATGCTCAAGATGACAACCAATAGTGAACATAAACCCAAATATCCAATTATCAGGACTTGTAAGACATTTTACTACACTTCATCAATAAGAAAGAGTAAAGAACCACAAGCATTTTCATTAATCTTGAAAAGAAACTTTACACACATAAACTGTTCAAAATCCTACCAAGGGGACAAGCATATGAATTTCCCATTCATGATTTTGATCTCTTATGCTCTATGATGATTAATAAATATCATGAGTAAATCATGTTAGTTGAGGATAAGCAAATGTTAATTAATGCAGCAACTACCCAAAAAAAGGATTACAACTTTAAAAGTAGGCAACCAAGTGTTGCTACTCAAGACACTGCCCCTATAAATTTAATGGTAGGGAACACAAGAAAGGAAGAAAATAAAGTTAAAATAATCCTAAAAGCTTCCAAGATATCACCCATTACCCAAGATGCTAAGCCTAGAGGTGCTCCTAGAAAGAGCAATAGAACACCCATATTATCTAGTATCCCTAAGGGTGCTAATGAGTTTAAACAAAATACACCTTTGAAGGCTATTGTTAAAGATTCGAATCCACCCTAGCCTACTCCACTTTAGACCTTGTGTGATTGTATTCTAGCTGAAGGTGTTTCTACACTTCCACCAAATATGCCTCTTCCTTAGTATAACATGTGTGATATGGCCCAAGTGTTGAGTCAATTAAAAATCACTGTGCCACTTGTTGAACTATTACAAATACCTGAACATGGGAAGAGGGCCTTTGAATACTTATAAATTTGGTAAGAAGTCAAATATGAATGAAATTGAGTTACCCCAAACACCCCCAAAAAGTGATGAATCAGAAGAGTTTATTAAACCTACTCTTGAATTCTATTTGGGGATTGCACTTTTATAAAGTTCACTAAATATGGATCCATTTTATATGATCCTAGTGTTTGAATAGCCCACCAATATGCCACCTTCCCTTTTATATAATCATATAACTATCCTACCTCTTCCCACCTTGAATATAGTACATCCTTTGCATATTATGAGTATTATTTTCCATAAAAATGCATAAGATCTCTCTTACCTAACATGTATTTTCATTTTGTGCTTTGAATACTAGTTTTATAATTTTTCATTCGACCTATATTTTGAAGATTCTTTAGAATGAAAGTTGTAGTCATATACATATCTATCTTCAGTATCTTGAATGTGACCTAGTGTATTTGTGCATTCCTTGTGACAACCTTTCTCGAGTGGAGTGTGAAATTTTGGTTGTGCCTTGGTTACATCTATGTTTTTTTGTGCCAAAAATCCCCATGGAGATTGAATTGCAGAATCTCTATATGTGATCAAGCTACCCCATAGGTCCTCTCACCTTGGTTTAAGTAGAGCCAAAATTAGAAGGGAACTAACCATACCCTTTATATGTACCTCTTAGTCATTTTTTTCATTTGTTTCAGTCTTAATTCCAAACCCTTCCCTAGATATAATGACATACTAGCATGTTTTTCATATTTTCTTTCCATTTTTATTCAAGTGTGCAAGGTTGAGTACATAATATGTATAACTAGGAAACAACACTCTTCTAGTGTTATTTTCAAGGACTAAACTAAAGCTCTATTCACTTGTGTTGTTGGTAATTATTGCAAAGGGATGTAAGTATTTCATGTTATGAAGTTCTCTATTATTACTGTATTGATTTGAATATCTTGGCTATCAACATCACATCACTCCATTGGGGGTGTGCCAAGAAGTTTTAAGGATATAAAATTTGACTTCTAATAGGTATATTAAAAATAACTATTAGCATTACATGTTGAAAGGTGTTTTGTCCCTTTTGAACATTATTCTAAAAAACTTCAATGTCTTTATTTTCTATATCATTAATATTTAGAAAGTTTAATTTTAGCATGTATCGCAATAGTCTATCAACTATTATATTCTAGAAGTTTAATTCTAGTGGGGAATCTATCTTTATTTTCTAGTTTCAAAGAAGATTGGTGCCTCTTATAAATATTTTTCTAAATTTTAGCTTTGAGTATTTTCTTCTTTGTAAAGCTGGAAGGATTGAGATCATATTTTAAAGGTGACCCATCTAATAAATTTGTCCCACCTTTAAGTATTCCTCAAATAAGAAGGGGATAATTTTGGAGGCCTATTGAAGGGAAAATTTTAGCTGTTAAGTGTTGTTAGGATTCTGATAATCTTGAAACCTTTGTTAACCCTCCCTTATTATTGACTATCATACCTCTCCTAGTAAATATAAAACATATAGTCCTATGTATTACCCAACTCCTCAAATAGTTGAATCCCCTCCCAAGTCTTATCCACCAAGCCCACCTCATTCACCCCTCATATCCCTTTGTCATTTGTTCTTGAACCTCTAATTAAACTAGTAATGAGGCATAGGTATCAAGATGAGAATGAGTGTCCTAAATTCCATGTTTCTAGATTTAGGCTTATCAATTTTGATGAAATGGAAGGCTATCCTAATGAATTTAGGAAATGCCTCCCAAAATTCTAAGGGAATAATGTAGTGAGTGGTGATTAGAATATGAGGGCCTTTCAAAATATCATTAAATATTATGAGGTTGAGTATGAACATGTGTGCATTAATTTGTTTGTGCACATGCTAGAGGAAGATACTCATAAATGGTTCAATTCCCTTCCCATTAGATGCATTTATTCATGGTAAGAGATGTAGAACATTTTTATAAATTAGTATAGTGCTAGGATTGATCCAAGGTTTTTCTTGGTTGAATTTGAAAACATCAAAAAAAACCCCAATAAGTGTGTTCAATATTTCAATACCTGATTCAAAAAATCTATAATGCATTCTCCCAAAAATGTCAATCCCAATGATATAACATGATTGATAAAGTATTATGATTCCTTTAACAATAAGGTTGCATACTTCTTAAGGGACAAGGCTCCCACTAACCCATGATTAGCATTTAATATTTCCATCCAAATTGAGAATAA
The DNA here is from genome assembly GCA_037957365.1 of Torreya grandis. Taxonomy (NCBI): domain Eukaryota; kingdom Viridiplantae; phylum Streptophyta; class Pinopsida; order Cupressales; family Taxaceae; genus Torreya; species Torreya grandis. The sequence goes on along the minus strand of JARHVA010004575.1, from coordinate 777,502 downwards.
CATCAAGGCTATGGGAAAGCCCATAAATAAGTGGGCTGACATAAAATTGGTCAATCTAGAAAAGGCATATTCCACAAAGACAACCAACCTCAAGGAGAATGTCAAGACTTTGGCCTCTACTATCAAAGAGATGTCTTACAAGCTTGTCAGAGTTGAAAAGGGGATCCCTCATATGTCTACCAATTATAAGTGAGATCAAAATTAGAATCAATAACATGGAAGGATTATTATCCACCATTGATATAATGATAAAGGGAAGAGGCATGCATGTGAAGAAAGAATAGAGATAAAATAGAATAGAGGGTCTAGAAATGAGGTGCCTAATCTTTTAAATACTAAGGTAAATGTTGTGAATTCTGATTTAGACATTGATTGGTGTGATAAGTGCTTCCTTCCACACCCTCTATATGATATCACTAAACATATTGATGAATATTTAGATGAAATTGAGTATGCATCATCCAAATATGATAATTTTATGTTTGATTGTCAAAGTCCTTAAAGTGAATTTACTTCCTCCACAAAATTTATGAATGGTACTATAGTTGATTAGTTTTGGAGTGTGGTTGAAATGGAGAGTGTCCCAACTTTTGAATTTTCTTGTGATGTTAATATGGCACAATCATATGAATTACCCATTCAAGATTTTGATATTTTACACTCTATGATGATTAAGAAATGTCATGGGGTAATCCCATTATTTTAGGACATGAAACTATTAATTAATGGAGCAAATACCTAAAAGAAGGAATACAACTTAAGAAGTATGCAACCAAGTGCTACTACTCAAGACACTGCCCCTACAAATCTAAAGGCAGGGAATGCAAGCAAGGAAGCAAAACAATCTATAGTAGTCCTAGAAGATTCTAGGATATCACCTATGACCAAGCTTCTAATCGTAGAAGTGTTTCTAGTAAGAGCAACATAACATCCATATTGTCTAGTATCCCTAAGGGTGCTAATGAGTTTAAACAAAATCCACCTTTGAAGGTTGTTGTTAAAGATTCAAATCCACCCCAACCTACTCCACTTAAGACCTTGAGTGACTATATTCTAGTTGAATGTGTTGTTATACTTCTACCAAATACACCTCTTTCTCAGTATAGTGTGTGTGATATGTCCCCAGTGTTGAGTCAAATAAAAATCATCATGCCACTTATTGAACTATTAAGAATACCTGAACATAGGAAGAGGACCTTTGAATACTTGAAATTTGGTGAGAATTTAGTTGAAAATGAAATTGAGTTTCCCCAAAAACCCCCCAAAAAGTGATGAAAAATTAGAATAGGTTGTTGAACCTACTCTTGAATTCTATTTGGGGACTAGACTTATATAAAGTCAACTGAATGTGGATTTATTGTATACAACCCTGCTACTTGAATAGGCCACCAACATGCCACCTTCCCTTTTATATAACCATCTAACTATCCTACCTCTTCCCACCTTGTATATAATACATCTTTTACATATTTTGAGTATTATTTTCCCTAAAAATGCATAATATCTTGCTTACCTTACATGTATTTGCATTTTGTGCTTTGAATATTAGTGCTACAGTTTTCCATTTCACTTATATTTTGAAGATTCTTTAGAATGAAAATTGTAGTCATATGCATATCTATCTTTAGTATCTTGAATATGACCTAGTGAATTTGTATATTCCTTGTGACAACCCTTCCCGAGTGGAATGTGCAACTTTGGTTGTGCCCTAGTTACATCTTTGTCTCTTTGTGTCAAAAATCCCCATGGATATTAAATTGTAGAATCTCTCCATGTGAAAAAAATAACCCATAGGTCCTGTCACCTTGGTTTAGATAGAGCCAAAAGTAACTGGGAGATGACCATACCCTTTATAGGTGCCTTTTAGTCATTTTTTGCATTTAGTCTAGTCTTGATGCCAAACCCTTCCCTAGCTACAATGACATACTGGCAGGTTTTTCAACTTTTCTTGCCATTTTTCTTCAAGTTTGTAAGGTTGAATTTATAAGGTGTACAATTGGGACCAACAGGTTGCTCACTTTATACCAGGTAATTTAATTAATGGTGCACCAATTATTGAGAGTAGATTCATGATAGAGGTGTACTAGTTACATGGGTTTTTAGAGAAGATCATTTCTAATTGAGAGCTAAAGATGAAATTTAGGTTTTGGTTGACTCTAAATTTAGCTTTGGGTATATGGTTAAATTTCATCATTGCATATCACCTAGAAATAGATAGACAAATAAAGATTAAACTAAGTTTTAGAAGTTATTTTTCAAATGTATTACATGGATCAGAAATACAAGTGGGAAGATTATATTCCACTAGTAAAATTTTCTTATAATACCTTTTACTAAATAGATTTAAATATGTCTCCATTTGAATAATTGTATGGAAGGAGGTGTTAAACAGCAATCAGTTGAGACAAACTTAAAGATAGGGTGATCTTTGGTCCTAAAATACTTATAGAAATGGAAGAATAGGGAAAATTAATAAAATAAATTTTAGCTTAAGCCAATGATAGATAGAAAAGCTATGCTAATCTAAAAAGGATAGCAAGATAATTTTCTATTGGTGATAAAGTATTTTTTAGGGTTAAGCCTCAGAAGAGCTCGATTAAGTTTGATAAATCAATTAATATTTCACCAAGATATGTGGGACTCTTTGAGGTCTTGGAAGTGATCAATCCTATTGCATATAATCTTACCTTGCCACCAACTCTAACTCTCTTGAATAATTTTTTGATGTGTATTATCTTAAAAAGTAATTTTTTGATCCTTCTCATGTATTGGATTGGAATGCTTTATAGGTTCTACATCCTAAAGTGGTCATAGTAGAAACAATCAGAATAATTAACACTCATAAACTTAATTTGTGTAAAATGGAAGTGTCATAGTGCAAGGTCTAGTGGGAAAAATATTATGAGGATAGTGCCACTTGGGAGGACTATGATGAGTTTTATATGTTATTTCCACTTTTATTTGTTTTATAATTTACTATTGTTATTTAATTTTATACTATATGCTATTTGATTTCAAACTTTGATTTGAGATAAGTGTCATTAGGATGATGACCAGTTCTAAGGGGAAGGATATTTCATCTTAATTTCCTTGATAAACTTGATTTAATTATTAAATAGATATTAATTGGGTTAATTTTTTTAAATTTATGTTGTAATAAAATATTTTTATTTATGTTGATGTATGGATAGACAATAATGATTATTTGTGTGACTCATTACTTGATTTTTTAGTTGTACGTGAGTTTCATATGCATGTGGATTATGTTTAATTAGTATTATTATGATTTTATAGAATTTTTATTGATTATTATGGTTATGGGATAACTACCATTTACATTTGTGAGGTAGATGCAGGATAAAGTCTACTCTCTAGATAGATATAGAGGGAGAGTATCATCAAGGAGGGTGCTATAGATGTAAATGTTGGAGGTGTTGAGATTCAATAATGAACCCAACACACACCATGTATTACACTAATGCATGATTTATTTAATACCATTATTTTTAATTCATTCATTATTGGTCATAGTTTTAGATTAAGGTAAAAATAGGTTTTGAAGGGACCCCAAACCCCTAAACAAAAGGATAAAGATAAAACATTAACGTCCACAGGCAAGCCTTAAGCTTACTTCACTAAAGTAACAAAACCAAGAAACAAAGACCTGAAGCTAACAAGCAAACAACTAAAGATAAACCCCAAGTTTTACAGAGACCTGGAAACTCCATAGTAAAAGTTCAAAAAACTAGGTACCAAGACCAAAAAACACAACCAACTAACATAACCTACTAAAAGAGCCAAGAACTATTCTTCTAGTTCCAATATCATCTTCACTACTTTCTTACCTTTCGCAACAGTGTCTTGGATGGTAGCAGTCACCTGTGTAGATCCCTCTTGCATAGATTTCTTTCTTGAGCTTTGTCTAGTTCTCTTGCTAGGCCCCTCCAAAGTTTTGATTTCCTTATTTGCTCTTTTTCCTATGTTAACAGCAGCAGCACAAATACTAGAGGTTACCTCCTCCATCTTTAATCTACTTTCCTTTATGAGTTCCCTTAGGTTGTTCTCATAATCTTTGAGTTTTATGGGAATATCCCTCAACTGCTTTTCCATATTATTGATTTTGTTCCAAACTGCCTCCTGTTTACCCTCCATTGTTTCCATTTTCCTATTGATTTCCATTATCTCCTTATACGTCCATAAATCGAATTGTAAAGTAGCATCAGCTTTGCAATTGGCCACTCTAGTAGGTTCGTCATTCTGCCTTTTCTCCCTCCAACCTTCTGTGTTCTTTTTAGGATTGCTTTCAACTTTTTCAATGTAGTCCTCCATTTCCATTCTTTTTTGTTCCTTTTTTTTAGTAGGGCTTTATTTTTGTTTACTTACTTCCTTTACTTGAGCTCCCATATCCAATATTTGGTTAGCAACTTGCACTAGATTTTCCTTTTCATTAATTAGATTAGGGTCCTGAGCAGGATCATCTAAATCTTTTTGAAATTCCTCAAACACTTGCTGGTTTTCCTCAGACTCATGGTTACTGTTATCAAACTTTTCCTCTATAGTGACTCCTTTCTCATTCTTCTCTTGTGCTTCTTCTTCCTCACTGGGATTTGAATGCCCACTTTCTGTTCCTTCTTCTTCCTTCGAACTCTCCTCCCCAATGTTTTCAGAACTTTCCCACTATGTTTCCTCATCAGTTTGGTTATTGAAGCTTGAGAGTTTGAGTTTAGCTTTTTCATTCCCTTTTACTATTTCTTTCTTATTATTTCGTAAATCCTTATATTTTCCCGAATAAGGATTCTTTACAATGGCCTTATTCTTGCAATGCCCTTCAATTATAATAATTAACCCCTCATGTAGGATGGGACGAGATTCCTTTTTCTTATGTGTGAACAGACTTTGGAGCAAGGAAAAACGTAGATAAAAAGGAAAGGAGATTCTTACTTTGTGTCTGAAGTGATTGAGAAATACAAAGTGAAATTTGTGGACTCATTTGCTTCTTCCATCAAGTATGAAGTATTCACGAATACAACATAAGACGTCCCTCCAGATACCCTTAATCTGCTCCAATTCAAAAAAATCTTTGCTTTTTTCTAGCTGGTGCTCCTCAGCATCCGTTTTAGGGAATTTGCAAAAAGCCTCATTATAATTGTTATAGTTGATATGGTTTAGATTCATGTTTAGATGTTATTCAATCTTATTATAATTGTTATTATTTTTTGGATTATGATGTGTTACCATTATATATTATGATAGTGGTATTTTTTTTTTGATAACTATGCTTTTGTTGACTATGTAACCTCTTATAGGAATGTACTTGTAACATTAAAAAAAATCATTATTAGAACATATTTACATACTTGACATGGAAACAAATTTCATTTTTAAACATATAGAAAAATGATTGTTGTACTCTTTATCTAAACTAGACCTAAGGGTTACCTAGGGTTATTTAGGTTTTAATTGCCTAATGGTTAACTAGGTTTGATTGTTTAAATGTTTATCTTGATTGTTTAATGCTTAAGTTTGGATAGGAATTTGAGTTTTATTATTAAACATAATAATTATGTTTATTGACATAACATTATGTCAACCCTAATTATAAAATCTATCATTTTGTTATGGTTTTGTTGTCTTGGTCATTCAAACTATACAAACTATGATGACAAGTGTTGGACTATGATTTGAAGGAGAAATATGAAGAAATTGTGTTGTGTGGTGGTCAAGATGGGAGATATGGGAATCACAATGGGAGTTTTTAGTCTGATGGTGAGTAATTCTTTGAATGGTAGAGAATGGGTTGCAATGATATTAGGGGTTTTTGAAATGCATATAAGAGACTACGAAAAAAATAAATGAGAATGGAGTTTTTGGATTTTGGAGGTTAGCCATGGTAGACAAAGGAGAATGAGAAGAAAGAAGATAACTTTTAATTTCATACAAAGCACAGACTACTTCAGGCAATACAAATTTAGGGTTTATTTTTTGTTCACTCAAAAAAATTATATTCATGTTATACAGTCAAATGATAAAATTGTTTTGGGGTTTATTTGATTGGCAATTTAGAGTTTAAAACCCTAGAAAGGATTAGGGATTTGACCCTATGGGAGAAGGATTTCCAACACAAAATTGAATCCATGATTTGACTATTTATAAAATGTGTACAAAAGGTTAGAGTAACTATGAAAATAATGTCATTGTGTGTTTATTTACTGTGATTGGTTTTGTTTTGGATATTTACATGGTTATTTATTGATTTGTTTTAAATAAAGGACTAGGTATTATTTTAGATGACTTAGTGTTAGTAAAATGCATGTAGGTTAATGAAAGGGTTTGAAACATTTTTTATATATGGTTTCAAATTAGGGTTTCTTATAATCATACTAGACTATGTATTTTTTGATTCATTAAAATATAGTGGAATAACTATGAATTTATTAATTCATTATTATATAGATAAATGCTTTAGTGTTGATATGGATTGAGGTATTATCTTGGATATGGGTTATGTTTAGATTCTTTAAATATATATAAATAAGGTTTTTTTGGATGATATATGGCTATGTATTCATTTCATATCAATTATAAATGACTATATGTTATTATGTTTATAACTACCTATGTATGAAAAATTCTACAGATGATTCAAATATCTAAATTATATTGTGTATCAGCTGAGTTGATCGTAAGTCAATTATGTATATTTGGTTATATTTGGAATGTGTATAAATATTTATGAGTCAATGATGTTTAAAATACTATGTTCAGTGTATACTTATTTAAGAGATGATTGTTTATATAAATTAATAAGTTGATTTTACATATATAATTATTAGTCAATAGTGTATTCAATAATGTGTGTCGAATGGGTGAAAATGATTACATGTTGACAGAGTATAAAGGAATTATGGTCAACTATTTATATGTGACTGTGTCATTTGGGTGAAAATGATTGTATGTTAGTTGAGTATGATTGTCTCTGAGTTTATTGTATTTAAATGATTATTTTGTACGGTGAGTCGATCTTTCATAATGTTGTAATGGAATGACTTAATTTTAATAATCTACTAAACTTAGTTATAGTCAGTTGTGTATGTAAATGTCTTTTAGTTGACTAAGTATACATATTTATAGATGTTTGTGAAAATATTAAAATGAGTTGATTGTGTAAAGATTTAAGGTCACAGTTAGAGATACATATTAGGTCTGAGTTGAAATATAAACTAGAAATAGTTATATGGAATGACTAGGTTATTATTGATAATAATTCTCTTTGAATAGCACTATTTTATTCTTTGTATTAAAAAATATAACCATAGATGAGAATAAATAAATAAAGATCATATAGATTGTTTCCTTATTTAAACTAGTTGTGTAATATGGTTAAATAAATGTTTGAATGATGTTTATTAGACTATATGAAATATTTGAGTTAAATAAAGTTATATTTCTTAAAGTAAGGAACTTGGAATATGAGAATAAATTGAACATATATAAATATGCATATATGTAATTATGAATAGTTCACACACACACACACACACACACACACACACACACACACACACACACACACACACACACACACACACACACACACACACACACACACACACACACACACACACACACACACACACACACACACACACACACACACACACACACACACACAAGTTATCACTTACAATTCACACACTTATGCATAAGTGTGTGAATTGTAAGTGATAACTTGTGTGTGTGTGTGTGTGTGTGTGTGTGTGTGTGTGTGTGTGTGTGTGTGTGTGTGTGTGTGTGTGTGTGTGTGTGTGTGTGTGTGTGTGTGTGTGTGTGTGTGTGTGAGACCATGTATATGCATATATTAAGCCATTTGGAAATCAGTGGCTAAGGGTTTAAATATATATAAATTTAAGTGGACATACTTGATATACATGTTTATGCAAATAATTTGGGTTGTAAGTAGATGTTTGTTTATAAATGAATAGATTTATTCATATGCATACTGGGATTTATATCATTAGTTTTTAATATGTTGTTTAGTTATAAATTATGAGGAAATTGATTAATAGGTGATTAGAATAATAAATGTTACATTTATTATTGCTAACTTGCTTAAGATTTATTGAGAAATTCCTTAATTGTATTATTTTATTTATACTACTTATGAACACATGATGTTTGTAAGGAATTGGTAAATTCTTAAATATTATGATGATTGTTAGAAAATAGTTATATATGAGTATTGCCTTAATGGAATATGGACTTAGGGATGTATTGAAACATAATAAATATTTTTGCGATAATAAGTTTTTATTATTTAACATGAGATTATTTCAAGTATTTATTGTATTCAATTATTATGGTATTAAATAGTAATCTACATGAGAAATCCATGCAATTCTTGTATATTGATTATTTACTAAATTTAGTATTAATGACACTAACGATTATTAACATGAGATGGTTCTCATACTTATATTTAAATTCATTAATATTTAGATTATATGAAATTTGATAGAGAGAGAGAGAGAGAGAGAGAGAGAGATTATGATTGATCTAATTAATTATTTAACTATATGAAAATTTTGGCCAAAGTAATGTTTATAGTTAAACATTATAATTTCACTTGTTTGATTATATGTATGTATGCATTATTTCATGTTAGAATAAAATTATTTATGATATGCTACATGTAGTTAGAGTCTTACAACACATAGGTTTTAGTTGAGTTCTCAATACCTGCACTGTTATCATATTTTCATACATGAAAGGAGGGCCATTATCTAGTTATGAATTATGAAAGGGCTATGGTTGGTGTGGAAAATCATTCTAATCGTGCTCTCCCTCTCCTCTAGTAGTCAATTGAAAGAGACTTTTACTTATGATTTTAGTTTATATGCATATAATGAGTTTATAGATACATCTAGTTTCATGGAACATTGTATTTATATTTAATCTAATGTAAAAACATTGTATTATTATACTTGATAAATAGCAGATTGGTTGCTCTTATTTTATAATATTATTTTATAACTTTAAGTAGTTGGTTGAGTTATTATTCAGCAGATGTACTTATGTGATGGATTAAATTTGTAATTCTGTTAAATGAGATAAGTTAATCATTATCTAAATGAATCATAATTAGTTATTATGAAATATGTATTTAGTTAAATATATATTAATTTATATTAAGTGGGAATAATCTAATTTGATTATTAAACTAAAGTTTTTTTTTTAAATACCATTTTTTGAGTTAGACCCAATGGGGTTCCAACACTTAGCATTTAATTCAAAATATACATTTATCTAATTTTTCAATTAATTAACCTACTCTATAGCATCCTGATGTATAGGTTATTCTACCCTTTTAACTTTAAACCAAAATCAAAACATATTTAAAATGGTTAAAATTTTGGAGAACCCGATGTTACTTACAAATTTTGGATATACACATGATGATGTATACCCTTCAACTGGAATGGTTAGAGCATTCAATGGGACATCACAAGACATTATTGGTGTGATTAATTTACATTTATAAGTTGTTCCAACACATGTGGTTAATACCTTTATAGTTATAACATATATTAAAATCTTTGATATTTTATTGGGATGACCTTGGATACATAAAATCCATGCAGTACCTTCCAAAATACATGGGTGTATTAAATACATTCATACCAACATGGTATTCATAGTTTATAGAATTCCATATGAACAAATAATTAAATAAGAAAATTTTATTTCCAAATAGTGAATTACACAACTTACTAAGGTTAATAATTCATGGAAGGGTAAGTGTTAAAACCTCAACTAGTATTTACCCATAATGACACTATTTTTTTTAAACCTTATTGCTAAGATTAATTACAACCATTAGTTTAATACCTAAAAACTAAATGAACTTCAAGAAATGAATCACATCATCACACTATAAAATTAAAATTTATTTAGTAATCATGCATTAAACAAATCAATAAGATGAAAATTTGATCATATAAGCAATAAAGTAAACTAAGTACTAAAAATATGGATAAAATCCTTGATTTAGTCATAATACAATTATATTGACTATTGTTTTCATTTTTAGAATATTATTATACAAATATGTAGTCATTGTTGTGTTGAATATGCATCTAAAATAATTTATGATGTCATATATACATATGAATAAATTTAAAAGTATATAATGAGCTATAAAAAGCATCTCCATGATCCATCACATAGCTTGAGCATTATTTCATCTAGTTGAATCAACCAACAAAGGGAGATCATAATTTAAGTGTTTTACATCCAACCACAAACCAATGGTCTCTTTCACACCTCATTTATAGGAGTGTCCCTACCCTTTCATGGAGGGGAAGAAAATAATAGTGTGGATATCTATAAATAACCAAAACCCATGTGCATATTAACACTATTACATGCAGTAATCAAATAGAACATGGAATTCATTCCTCCATCTAAATGATATCAACAAAACATGTAAATTATAATTAAAATAAAATTAAAATGTATCATTTATAACATTAATTTGATTAAAATTTTCATTATATAATTTATATTTAATAATCTGAGTTATTTTCACTCACATAGTACTCTCTACTACTGAATCATTCCAATAATGATATTATGGGGTACATATATGATCTACACACTATAAATATATGTACCTATTATTATCTAACACAACCATAAATTAAATATTCAAAAGTAGATTAATAAAATACCATGTAATAGTGAAATATTTAAATGATCATAAACAAGAATCCAAATAACTCCATAATAGATATGTTTGTTAAGATAGAAAAAGAGTCAGGGCATTTAGTGTTTTTTACCCCAACATATCATTATCTTATAATTATAATAATTATATATAATGCTTATAAATAGTAAAAATTTAATCCATATAGTCTACAAGAGGATTTGAAGAGCAAAACCATATTATAACTTGTAGCAGTAAAAGATGCAACCATAACCATATAACAAAATCAAGTTATTTTATATTTTTATCTCAATATCTCATTTTTTACTAATGAAAATATGCATAGTTGATACTAATTAATTGAATTAATTCATACTAACTTACTCCATATATAAAAACTAACTTTGATATTGTGAAATTATAAGAAATAATACAATACTAACATAAGTAAAAAAATACCATTTAAATTTGTGAAATACCTCCTTAAAAATAACTCAGGTTACTATGAAGATAGCCATGCTTCCTATACACAATTTAAAATAATTTCTTTTTGAATTAAGTGTTAGATTAAGTTTTAATAGTTGTATGACCAATCTTTCATTTTCATTACCCATATTGATACCTAATAATCACCACTCATAACAGGCAACTGGTATATTATTTATAATGTAAAATTATACTTAATCTTAGTATTAAAACTTCTTCATTACACAATATTATATTCATTTTCCCAGAATTTAGTTCTATTTTAAAATAATTGAAACCATTTGTTATATGGCTTCTAATTAACCTATAGCCCCATAGTAACTTAAAAGTACAAGCTTATAATAAGGATAGGTATTTTTATTCTATCATGACTATCATTAAGCAAACTTCTCAGTCATACTATATTCAATTTTTAGAAGGAGATGTCCTCCACATGTCTTACATAATTAATCTTGGGTTTCATAGAAGATTACTCTTAGTTAAAAAAATAATCATTTTTCATTATAGAGGTTTCCATGTCTCAGTGTGTCATGTTTAAAAATATATAAAACTAAATGGAAATCTAACTCCTTAATCATTATCTTCACTTACAAGTCCTTTGAAAGTATCACAAGACCAACTAAGGAATAACGTAAAGTAAGAGTACAAGAATCATATTTTATAATACATTTATAGCTACACAATCCTAAGCTTAGATTCATGTTCTCACAACAAATCTAAGACAAAAGAGTATAGTATATCTTTAGCATACGTATATATATATATATATATATATATATATATATATATATATATATATGAGACAAATATGTATACTTATATAAATAAAAATAATATTGGATTTAAATCATGACTTAATGAACCCAAATCTTAAAGTTTCCAATCATACATGCATTTATATCTATAATTAGTTGGAAGAGATAACCAAAGAAAAATAACATTCTTTTCCTAATATGGGATTAAGAAACTTAAGGTAAAGGTCATTAAATCTACTAAGCATATGAAACACAATCATACAATAAACTTTAAGAGAAGATAGAGTCCCATTTCTCATCACTTATCTTACCATCCTCAGCCTTATAAGCCTAAGAATGGGATTTGAATCCCATTATTAGGTCTATAAACCTGATAGGCTAGGGTTTTAAAATAAAAGTTTAATCAAATTATTTTTTTATAACAAAATATAAAACCCCTATTTTAAAACCCAAAATTCATGTTTATTTCAAAGCTAAGCAATGATGAACTTGGTACTAAAATAGGTCTGTATCCATTTTTCTTCCTTTTTTCAAGAGTCGAGCTTCCCAATTTCTTTTTTTCCTTTCTCATTTGATGGTGATAATCTCATATACCATTCTGGTCCTCCCCATCTTACTTATTTTCTTGCCCAACCCATGTATGTTTGGCATGTCTTCTACCAAACCCCTATTATTTCTCCCATTAAACTTCATGTAGCCTTTTACCATTAATGCTTAACTCCACCACTTTCCTCCAACTCATATTTCCTTTATGTACATGTATCTCAATGGTTGATCCATTTTCTAATTTTAGACAAAGGTAACCCTAACACAATGATAACCTAAAAACCTAATTTAAAACCCATTTATCCATTTTACAAAATCATCTAATGATTAAAATCACTAGAAGGCTCCAAAAAAATAATAACTTTATTAGAACCCAAAGTCTAATACCAAATATAAGGTTTTTCAAATAATAACCAAACAATTACCTTGGGGGTATTTTCCCCTAGTTCCTCTTAATGAATTAACTTCCAACCATAATTTAACCTATTATTTACTTCTATAAGAACATGTACCTTACCATTGAATTGGTACATCATTTAAAATCAAACATAAGACAAGTAATCGTTTATATCCTAATCAAGTCATAAGTTTATGCAAGTGTACATACGTAAAAAATAATATAACCATATGTCCTAACATAATGTAGGTTATATTAAATAATCAACTAGATGTAAAAACATGATATGATCAAAAAATAACATAAACAAGAGACCTGATAATACATTCATGTTTTTAAGAATAATGTAGTGAAAAACATCCTATAGCAATAGTAAATCAACATGCATTTAAAATTTATGAAATCAAAGCTTCTAATGGTTAGATCATTATATTCAAACATCATATATTTATTCCAAGAAGATTTTAGTGGTGTGTGTAGGTTCCTTATTTCCTTATATTTACCCCTAATGTAACTATCTACTCCCCCCTCTTTGATGATGCTCTCCCTCTGCACTATCAATGAGGGAAAAAATATCTTGCATCCAACTCATCAAAAAATGGCAGTTATCCCATATCATGATAATAATTAGCATATAACCATAAAAGCTATTAAACATAATGAGTCCATAAAAATCATGATAATAAACATAATGTAACAACTCATAAAAGGTAATATATCTATTAACCAAATAATATATGCAAATGTAGCTTAAAATAAACATCATATCTTCCAATAATCAACACATAATCCACTAATAAATGCTTTAAAAACCCATACGGAAAAATTGTATATAACATCCTTCCCCCTTAAAATTGGTCATTGTCTCGATGACACTTATTTAAAATAAAATTTCTAAAATATAAGTGAGTTTAACATATTAAAATAATGTTTTAGCAAAAAACAAATGATAACCAATAAAAAATCAGGTAAACGAATGAGGAAACAACCTCAAAAACCCTTCATGGTCTTCCCATATTGCACTATCCTTAGAATATTTATCCCACTAGACCTTGAACTGTGATAATTATCTATTATACAAGCTAAGCTTGTGAGTATCAATTATTCTAATTGGTTCTACTTTGATCACCCTTATATCCTGAACATGTAATGCATTCCAATTCAAAACATGTGTAGGATTAGAAATGTACTTTTTACGATATGAAACATGAAAAAAATTAGGATTTTATGCTAGAGTTAGTGGCAAATCAAGCTTATAAGCTATATGATTGATTATTTATATGACCTCAAAAGGCCCCACATATCTAGGTGATAACTTTGCTAATTTACCAAACTTTATTGCACTATTTTGGGGTTTAACGTGTAAAATAAAATTGTCCCTAACTGAAAATTGCATTGCTATTATTTTTATATCAACATAGATTTTCTATCTATCATTAGATTTATCTAATTATACATTATTAATTTTACTTGCTCTTCCATTTTATCAATCATTTATGCTCCAAAAACTGCTTTATCTTACATCTTGTCCCAAATAATTGGTGTTCTACATACCCTACCATATAATGCCTCAAAAAGAGCCATTTTAATAGTTGATATTATGAGTTGATGTAAGCAAAATCAACCAAAGGTAGGTATTATTCCCAATTGTATTCCTATTACATGAAATACATTCTCAACAAATCCTCTAAGATCTAATTTATCCTTGTTATTTTCCCATCCATTTTTGGATGTTAAGTTGTACTAAAATTCAATTGATTTCCCTATGCTGAATTTAAAGTTTGCCAAAATATGGAAGTCATCTTAGGGTCCCTATCTAAAATAATATTTTTAAGAAACCCATGCAATCTATAAATTTCCTTCACAAACCTTTTATCAAGCATAGGTGCATCATCAGTTATATTACTAGGAATAAAATGAGATACCTTGGTTAGTTTATCCACAACTACCAATATCATATCATGATATTCTTAATCATAAGAAAACCTTGGACAAAGTCCATGGTGATCACTTGCCATTTCCATTCATGTATGGAATGTAGGTATAACAATTTAGTTATATGCACATGTTTATATCTGAAATCATTTGCATCTTTCTTTATTATTTTCTAAAAATACAAAGGTTTTAACTCTTCTACTAACTTATTCACTCCAAGATGCCTTGAATATGGTGCATTATGAAATTACTTCATCATAATATTCATAATATTCTCCTTATTATCACACAAATATGGTAATTGTACCTTAAAATATCATCATTTTGTAACTAAAAACATTCATATCTACAATATTGCAAGTTTTCAGCCAAAGCTTTCTTAACTTTCTCATATAAATCATCACCAAGTGAAAATATTACTACCTGGTCTCTAAATATACTTCTAATTATAGCCAAAGATGCAATGTGTCTTCTACAACTAAGGACATCTACAACTAAGGGCATCTGCTACTTTGTTTTCCTTGACCTTAATTTAGTTGATATCAAAATAATAATCTGATAGAAACTCTAACCAGCACCTCTAGAAAGCATTGAGGTTAGGTTGGGTGAAAATTTACTTAATACCCAAATTATCAATCTTAAATTCAAAGGGTTTACCTAATAAATAATGCCTCCAAACTTATAAGGCATGAAATATAATAGCTAGTTCCAGATCAAGAGGACCATAATTTACCTCATAAGGTTTTAGATTCCTATATTCATAGGCTAAAACTAAATCATATTTCATGAACACACGTCATAAACCATCACTTGAGGCATTAATTATCACTGAGAAATATCCAGTCAGATTTGGAATCTATAAAACTAGTATAAAATTAAGCCTCTATTTCAAAACCTAAAAGGCTTTTTCACACTTTTTTGACCAAACAAAATGTTTCTCCTCACACTAAATAGAGGTTATTAGGTTATATATCTTAAAAAAAAATAGTAAAAATTTATGGTAGTATCCTACTAATCCCATGAAACTACACACCTTATGCACATTTTTAGGTGCTAGCCAATCCATGATGGCCCTAATCTTAGTTGAATCCACTAAAATTACCTATATATATATATATATATATATATATATATATATATATATATATATATATATATATATATATATATATTATGTGTCCTAAGTACTATACTCTCTTCTAAAATTAATCACAATTGGACAACTTACCATAAATCTTATGTTTCTACAACTATTACAAAATTAGCCACAAGTGTTCAACATGTTATTCTTCATTCTTGGAATAGATGAGGATGCCATCCAAAAATACTAAAACAAATTGATCAAGATAATCATTAACACATTGTTTATTAGGTTCATGAATGTTATTGGTACATTCATTAACACAAAAGGTAACACTATGAAAGTTTATAATGCCCATAATGAGTTGTAAAAGTTGTTTTCAAAATATCCTCATCTTGAATCCTTAAATGATGTTATCCTACTAAAAGATAAATCTTTGAAAATATTGTGTCGCCACACATTTGATTTAAAAGATCATCAATCTGAGGAAATGGATACCCATTCTTTATTTTTGATTTATTAAGCATGCAGTATTTAATGAACAAAATAAGGGTTCTATCTTACTTCTTAATGAAAATTACGAGTGCACCCCATGATGAAACACTTGGCTGAATCAAACCCTTAGATAACATTTCCTAAAGTTATTACTTTAACTCAATTAAATTCATTATTGTCATCATGTAGGGTGGCTTAGATTGTGTTTATATCCATGGAATGATAGCTATAGTGAAATAAAATTCCCTTTTCAGAGGCAACCCTGGTATTTCATCTATAAAACATCCAAAAATTAGTATAGAAAGGGATAATCTTCTAAGCTGGGTTACTTGTATTCATCAACTTCATCCATTTTGACAAGGAATGTTTGACATCCCTTGCATTGAGAATTTTTTAATTGAATGGTAGAAATTTTCCTAAGCTTCAACTCTATTTAACTTCCTTGGATTTTGGTTTGGTTTCCAAAATTGTCCAGACATTCAACCTTCTTAAGGAAGTAATCCACTTTAGTTTTATGCCTAGAAATCCAATTCACTCCTAGGATCACATCATATGAGCCTAGAGATTCTACATAAATATCCATAACTATGGTGAATTCTAGAAACTAGATTTCATCCTTAATGATACATATGTCAAACTGAGTTTGGACTCATTCCTATATTGTACTGACCATTCATTTAACATATAACCAACTTTCCTGGATAATTTACTTAACATTATAGGAGATATAAAACATACGGTAGTTATAGTGTCACTCAAAATATTAATTAGATGACCATAAATACTACATTATACTTCAATGGGATAGGCTTAGAATTTAGCCTATTGATTATCCACAACTATGTGGATATGCTATTGGAAGATTCCCTAATGTGAAGAAAAGGTTATGTTCTTATTATTTCCATCTATCTTCTATCGAGGAAAATATTTAGAATAATTATCTCATCCATAATTAAAGCATATTCTTGGAGGTCCCTTCCTCTTATACTAAATTGTACCCTTGAATCCTTCTCTGAAATTGTATCCTAGTTTCTTATTCTCATAATTATTACCAAACCTTGTATTTTGATTATTAAACTGGTTATTGTAATTTCCATTCAATTTATAGTTCTTATTTTTGAAAGGTATCTTATAACTACCAAACTTTTTTCTTATACTTCTCTCTGACCTTTGCTTGTGATTTTAGTTTTTATTTCTACTTTAAGACCTTTTCAATTACCTGAGCCATAGTAGATGGTCCATGCACATACACCTCACATATAATTTAGGTTTTTGTGCCCATAATGAACTTCTTGATATGGAAACATTCATCCTTCTAGTATTATGGAACATATTTCAAAAGAATAGTAAACTACTCCCAGTACTTGCTCACTGACAAGTCTCCTTGCCTCAATTTATGAAAATCTGTGAACTTCTAATCAAAATAAAGTTGAGGTAACCACTATGCTCTAAAAAGAGTCAAAATTACTCACATGTGACGATAGTTGAATCTAGATCATTTCAAGCTTTTTATTATCCCACAAAGTTGTTACTTCACAAGCTATTTAGTAATCTCCCCACACTACCTTAGTGACCTTAGAGTAATTTTCAATCTCAAAGTAATTTTCCATCTCTATGAGCTAACTTAATATCCATCACCCAAAACCATGTCATCAAATTTTGGTGGGTTTTCCTTCTTCATGTCCCATGTTAGTTCTATAGTTACTTGAAATCAAGCATCTTGGTGCACTTCCTCGCACCTTTGTTTCTAAGGAACTTCATATTTATTAGGGTGTTTTTTAGGTAACTCCTATTCATTTTTATCTTTTAGGACATGAAACTCTCACTCAAAAACTTCTATAAATTATCATGGCTCATTAATAATAATTATAATCTAATCAAGTTTTATAGCTTGATCTGTTATTAGATGAATATGATCAACCTAAGGGTTCATATTAAAAATACCCTCACCAACTAATCTACCTCACACTATTCCACCTTATATAAAATTAGGAGAGTAAAATTAATGTTAGTGGACTCATTAGGTCTAAGAGCTCAACCTTTATCTATGATACCACTATGTTAGGCCCTCAACTAGTACTAACCCATATTGACACTAATTTTTTAACCTTACTACTAAGATTAATTACAACCATTAGTTTAATACCTAATAACTATATGAAATTCAAGCAACATATTTATGAATCACATAATCCCATTGGAAAATTAAAACTTATTTAATACTCAAGCATTAAATAAATTAATAAGTTGAAGATCTAATCATTTAAGAAATAAGGTAAACCAAGTATTGTAAATATAAATAAAATCCTTGATTTAGTCATGCATATAATTATATCCACTATTGTTTTCATTTTTAAAATATTATTATATAAATACATAGCCATTATTGTTTTGAATATGCATTTGTAATGTAGTACAATAATATAAATGTCATAAATACATATTAATAAGTACAAAAATATAGAATGAGATACAAAAATCAGCTCCATGATCCATCACATAGCCTAAGAATTATTCCATCTGGTTGAATTAGCTAACATAGGGATAACATCATCCAAGTGATTTAACTCTAATCACAAACCAATGTTATCCCACACACCTCCCTTTTGGGAGTGTCTCTACCCTTCTCAAAGGGGTAGAAAAGAAAAGTGTAGATATCAAGAAACAACCAAAACCTTAATGTGTACTAATACTATTACATGAAACAATAAAATAGAACATGGAATCCATTCCTATATCTAAATGATATCATAAAAACATGTAAAATATAAGTATATTAAAATTACAATGTCTCATCTATAATATTTCTTTGGCTAAAGTTTTCATTATAGAATTCAGATTTAATAATTGTACTCATTTTCACTCACATTGTACTCTCTACTATATAATCATGCTAATAATGATATCAGGGGGTATGCATATAATTTAACCACTGGAATACTCATATATATACCTCCTATTATCCAACAAAACCATAAATTAAATATTCAAAGGTAGAGTGATAAAATATCATGTAATAGTGAAATATTTAAACAATCATAAACAAGAGTCCAAATAACTCCATAATAATATGTTTCTTAAGATATAAAAAGGATCAAGTTATTTTATAATTTTTATCCCAACATATTATTATCTTATAATTCCAATAAGTACATCTAATGCTTATCAACAATCAACATTAAATCCATATAATGTATAAGAGGATTTCAAGAGCAAAACCATATTATAACTTGCAACAGTAAAGGATGCAACTATGACCATATAAAAAAATCAAGCTATTTTATACGTTTATCTTAATATCTCATTTTTTACTAATGACAACATGCATAGTTGATACTAACTATTTGCATTTCTTCATATTTCTTTACTCCATCTGACAGAACTAACTTAGATATTATGAAATTATGATAAATCACACAATACTAAAATAAATACAAAAATACCATTTCAAACTATGAACCATCTCCTTAAAAATAATTCGGGTTACTATATATATAGTCATGCTTACTATACACAATTTGTAATAATTTATTTTTGGACTAGGTGTTATATTAATTTTAAATAGTCATATGACCATTATTTCAATTTCATTACCCATTTTGATACTTAATAATTACCACTCATAACAAGTAACTGGTATATTATTTATAATGTAAAACTATACTCAATCTCAGTATTATAGCTTATTCATTACATAATATTAGATTCCTTTTTCCAATAAATGAAACCACTTGGTATATGACTTCAAACTAACTTATAGCTGATTAATAACTTAAAAACACAAGCTTAGTATAAGGAAAAGTATTTATATTCTATCGTGAATCTCATAAAGAATACTTATTGGTCATACTAGGTTTGATTTCCACAAGGGTATGTCCTCTAGATGTCTTACATAACTAAACTTGAGTTTCACATAATATTACTCTCAGTTAAACACATAATCATTCTTCATTTTAAAGGTTTCCAGATCTCAATGCATCATGTTTACAAAAATATATAGTTGAATGGAAATATAAATCGTTAATAATTATCATCACTTATAAGTCTTTTGAATCTATCACAAGACCAAATAAGGAATAACACAAATCAAGACTACAAGACTCATATTTTATAATGTGTTTATAGCTACAGAATCTTAATCTTGGGTTCATGTTATTATAAAAAATCTAAGGCAAGTGAGTACAGGATCTCTTTGTCATATGTACATGTATATGTATAATACAAATATGCATACCTATATAAATAAAAAGAATATTGGATTTAAATCATAGATTAATGAGCCCAAATCTAGAAGTTTCTAGTTATACATGCATTGGTATGTATAATTAGTTAAAAGAGATAACCTAAGAAAAATAACATTCTTTTCCTAGTATAGGCTTAGGAAAGTTAAGATAGATGGCATTAAATATTCTTAGATTTCAAAATGAAATCATACAATAATCTTAGATAGAAGACATAGTCTCATTTCTCATCACTTAGTTCAACACCCTTTGCCTTATAGGCTTAAGAATGAGATTTGAATCCCATTCTTGGGTCTATAAACCTGATAAGCTAGGGCTTTTAAATAAACATTCAATCAAATTATTTTTATAAGATAAAATAAAAAAACCCTATTTTAAAACCCAAAATTCATTTTTAATACAAAGTTAAGGAATGACTAACTTGTTATACTCAACACACCCCACACTCAATTTTATTAAAATAGGGGCCCATTATAATTTGAAATCATAATTTTTTATTTGAAAAACCTATTTTCATTGGCAATTATCTAGGTACATATCAAGGTTGAGGTTTCAAAGTTTGTAATTCCCATATTGATGGATCTTGTCTAACACATTACTATATGTCAATTAAATCTATATTTTCCCCACATCAAGGTTTATTTCCACTTTGTGTCATTTATTGAGACTAACTTATAACTTTATTTCAAATTTATTACATATATACAGGTTTCATTTGAATTTATAGGATAATCAAAATCTAAAAATCATACATATTTTAATCTTCATGTGTTTTTTCCTTCACATATTTTACTACTTTATAACTTTTAGTCTTCACTACTTTGGGTTTCTATGGATTCAAGTATTTGTTAGAAATATTATCATTGATGTCAAAGGTATAGCATTGGTGATAAAGGCCCCATCACATTTATTATCTAATGGTATTTTTAATGTTCATATCTTGGCTAATGTGTGTTAATATTTATTTAATATTAACAAATATATTTTTGGTTTCATAAAGTCAAAAGAGGGCCCATAAAGAAGTTGAAGAGTCACAGGGTAAAGACAAAAGAGGAATGGGATGCATATTCCCATGAAGAGTCATCTTGAATAATTCTAAGATTCACCAAGTGAAGACAAAAGAGGAAAGGTGTAATTTCTCATGAAGGGACACTTTGAGGAATACAAAAAGTCACCAAGATAAAAACAAAATGGGAAAGGATACATTTTATCATGGTCACCATGTGACTTTTCAAATGAAAGTATTCAAAGGGTCATACAATTTTGGTGCCATTTTCCATGAGGATTGAAGGGTCACAAAGGTTTAATGCCAAAGGTCATTTGGTAAGCTATAAATAAAGTCTTGGGAAGCCATTTGTAATGTGTGGAAGAGATCATGATTTGTAATTGTCATATCTAGCTTAGAAGAGCAAAGGAGAGAAAATGAAGAGATATTGTAATGTGTTATCATTTGTTGAGAAAGAAACATTGAGAGATAGTTGTGTGGTATACATAATAAGGGTTGGTGCTCCTGTGGGTTAGTGCTCACGAATAGTTATTGTGTTGGTGCTCAGTAAAAGGGTTGGTGCTTCTATGGGTTGGTGCTCACAAATAGTTATTATGTTGGTACTTAGAAAAGGGGTTGGTGCTCCTACAAGTTAGTGCTTGTGAACATTGTAATTTTATTTGGTTCTTATTTGCATACTTGAGATAGTTCTCTATGGTTTTTCTCACTTTGGGTTTCCATGTAAAAATTTGGTGTCTCTCTCTCTTTTATGGTACATGTTATTACTTTAGTGTTAGTACATATCTTGAATGAATTTTTAAGCATATTAAGGAATTTAAGTAATTAAAATATTTAGTAATATATATGATATATTGATTTACTCCCCCTCTTAGTATATCCCATTCTTAAAAACTGGTATCAGAGTATGTTCCTTTTTAAAAAGTTTTACAGCTTGAAGGGAGATCGGGGAAAGCATGATGGCTGGATCACATGAAGTTTTTTATACAAATAAGGAACCTTTGTTTTATGGGAAAAATTATTATTTTTGTATCATAAGGATGTGGGCTTATTTGATATCTCTTGGATTCAACATTTGGCAAGCAGTTGTGGAGGAATACAAAGATCCACAAACACTTGGGACCACTATGGTAGAACATAAGGCAAGTGAAAATAATGTGAAAGATTTAAATGTTATTTTATGTGGTTTATGTGAATCAAAATTTGTTAAAGTTATGAAATGAAAATATTATCATGAGACTTGGGTAAAGCTTGATAATATTTACAAAGGTGATGGAAAGGTTCAGTGGGATAAGCTTCAAACTTTCAAAAGATAGTTTGAGAGTTTGAAGATGGAAGAGGAAGAAAATATAACGAGTTATCTTTTATGGGTTAATCAACTAGTAAATCAGATTCAAGGTCTTGGAGAAATGTTAGAAGAGTCAACGGTGGTAAAAAAAGGTTTTGATATCTCTACCAATGAGATATGATGTAAAAGTTTCAGCAATTGAGGAGATGAAGGATCTTGCTAAGCTAAAGATGGATGAACTACATGGTATTCTTACAGTATATGAGATGCAAACAAAATAAGAGAAAACCTCAAAGAGGGAAGCTACTTTCAAGACATAAAATAAAGAGAAAGCCAAGATTCAAGAATTAAGTGACATCTCTAGTGATAAGGAAGATGACAACAGAGCTCTATTCATCTGCAAGCCTAAAAAGTGCATAGGTAAATATCAAGGAAAATTTCCATTTAAATGTTTTAAGTGTGGAAAGATTGGACATTTTATAGATAGATTCCCAAATAAGAATAATGATGACAATGAAGAAATAAAGTCTACATACAATAAAAATTTTAAAAGAAAATTCAAGAAGGGATTCGAGAAGAAGAGTTTATATTCTAAATATCCTAGCTCAGTCAAAGATAGTGGAGTTAGTGATTTAGAAGAAGAAGAGATTTTATTCATGACCATACATGAAGATAAATCCATAATAAAAAGCACAGATGATCAAGAAGAAGAACATGATGAAAGTGAGGATGAAGCCAAAGTAAATCTAAAAGGAGAACTCTTTTGTGCCTAAGAAGAATTAGAAGTTGTTGAGAAGAAGAATCAAAGATTGAAGTGCCAGATCAAGAAAAATCAAAATGAGTCAAAGGTAATAATTGAATATATACAAGCACACTTTGAATAATCCAAAAGGAATTTTAAAGATCTAACATCATAGTTACAAAAATTAAGTGAATAATGTGAAAGGCATGTTATTGATATTGCCTATTTAAAAGAAGATATTGATAAAGTAGTCAATGATAAAGCAGTTAGTGATTTGAAATTTGAGGATAGCACTAACATGTTGAATAAAACATTTGAAATCTAAAAGGAAATATAAGATAAGATAGGTATCATATTTGAAAATAAAAAGAGCTATGCTAAAGCTCTTACAAAAGAGGAAACCAAAAGGGAAGTGAAGAATACAAAGGACATCTCAAATAAAGAAGGCTAGAAGGAACAGAGCTACAAAATAAAATCAACATAGAGATACATAAATAGGTTCTATTTTCATGGTTATTATTTTTATTGTAATAAATATGGTCACAAGAAATATAATGTCAAAAAATAACTAACAATTTCAAAAATAAGGAAAAGGAAACTCATGCAGACTCTAGCAAAAGCTACAACTCTTTTGCTCTTTTATTAGGATTTGATGAAGAGGCCATAATATGTTACAAGTGAAATAATTTTAGACACATAGCCTCCTAATTTAGAAGTGTGTTTGAGTCAATCAAGAAGGATCAAAGTTTCAAGGCTTCATTCATCAAGAATAAATGTCATAAAATTTCATGGTAGAAGAAACAACCTGAAGATTCTATGTTAGTCCATACAACTTTGCATGCAAGAAATGAATAATAACCATTGTTCATTGATAGTGGATTTTCAAGGAACATGATAGGAGATAAGAACAAATTCATAACTCTAAAGAAGATCAATGGTGGCACAATGAAATTTGGAGACAAAATTGCTGCTAGGATAGCTAAAAAAGGTACTTTGAATTTGGATAATGGTAGAACCAATACTAAGAATGTATTGTATGTAGAAGGTATTAAGCATAATCTATTGAGTGTAAGTTAAATATGTGATCAAGGATACACATTAAATTTTTATGTAAAAGGCTATGATATTAGAAGAAAATATTTAGATGAGTTGATTGCAAATGCTCAGAGGATAGACAATAATTTATATGTGTTATCAAATATCTTCTCAAAGGCACGATCAAAGGACAAATTTAAGGATATGCAAGAGGAGTTGGGAGTAATTTATTTTACTTCCTAACATTGAGGATCAACATTAGTTGAGGGGGAGTTAAGTGTTAGCTCCAGGATAGGCCCTTTTCCATTAATGTCAAAGGGTGAGAAGATTATAAATATGTATAGGAATAGGTGCAAGGAACATGTGCAAAAATAGGTATAAGGAATAGGTATAGGATGCTAAAGTAAGGGGAAGTTACTGTATGTTTTTCACATAGTAGTATGTGCAGGTTGGCATGTGTAGTACAAGTTTTAGCATGTGGTAGTTTTACTTTGAGGTTTCCATCAATCACAAAGGGGGATATTGTTGGAAATATTGTCATTGATGTCAAAGGTCTAGCATTGGTGATAAAGGCCCCATAACTTTTATTGTCTAATGGTGTTTTTAATGTACATATCTTGGCTAATGTGTGTTAATATATATTTAATATTAATGAATATATTTTTGGTTTCATAAAGTAAAAAGAGGGCCCATGAAGAATTCAAAGAGTCATGGGGTAAAGACAAAAGAGGAATGGGATTCACTTCCACATGAAGAGTCATCTTGAGGAATTCCAAGAGTCACCAAGTGAAGACAAAAGAGGAAGGATGAAATTTCTCATGAAGGGACACTTTGAGGAATATGAAAAGTCACCAAGATAAAGACAAAGTGGGAAAGGGTGCATTTTCTCATGAAGGGTCACCATGTGACTTTTCAAATGAAAGGATTCAAAGGGTCATGTAAGTTTGGTGCCATTTTTCATGAGGATTGAAGGGTCACAAAGGGTGAATGCCAAAGGTCATTTATTAAGCTCTAAATAAAGGAGAGAAAGTAAATAGATATTATAATGTGTTATCATTTGTTGATAAAGAAACATTGAGAGATAGTTGTGTGGTATACACAATATGGGTTGGTGCTCTTATGGGTTGGTACTCATGAATAGTTTTTGTGTTGGTGCTTAGCAAAGGGGTTGGTGTTCCTATGGGTTAGTGCTCAACAAAGGGGTTGGTGCTCATGCAAGTTGGTGATTGCAAACAATGTAATTTGATTTGGTGCTCATTTGTATACTTGAGATATTTCTCCATGGTTTTTCCCACTTTGGGTTTCCATGTAAAAATTTGGTGTCTCTCTCTCTCTTTTGTGGTGCATGTTATTACTTCAATTTTATTGCATATCTTGAATGAATGTTTAATCAGATTAAGGAATTGAATTGATTAAAATATTTAATAAGATATATGATATACTAATTTACCCCCCCTCTTACTATATCTCATGATTAACAGTATTCATGACTTTGGTTGTCCCAAATTTTTCACATTACATATTTTGACATTTCACAACTTTTATACTTCACGACTTTTGGGTCTTCACTATTTTTAATCTTCATGGATTTTGACATAACTAAAATTGATTTCACATGTTTAGTAATCACTAATTTTGGCCTTCACATATTTTTTTATTTAAATTTTTCATATTTTTATATTTTTTTAAAATGGCAAAGTATTATTTCATCAATAGTTATGATGCATGAAAGTCATGGGTCTTCATGTTTCATGTATCCAAGACATCATGTGATTTAGCTAAATGTAAATTAAAAAAAGCTATGACACCTAAATTCCAATACTATGCCACTTGGTACAAATACATTGACACCAAACTAATGACCAGGTGACACTTATCTAGGGATGACAATGGGGCATCTTCTAAACACATGAGAAATCTATGTGGCATACCCACCAAAGTATGTTTCTAAATTTGAGTTAAAGGAGTAAAATAAGTAGTGGATAATGTTGATGCTCACTCATGTGAAGAAATCCTAACAACTAAAAATAATTAATATTAATATACTTAATACCCTTAAAATGTCAAGAATTTCATTTTACAATTGTAAATCCCAAAGTAATTCCATGCATAAACCTACTTCATGACTTATTTTTTATAGGAAAGGTATTTAATGTATTTATACACCATGAAAACAAGAGTATGGTTGTGTCTTGAATTTTAGGGGATGGCTTTCAAAGGTACATATGTCTTCCCCTTTTAAATGATACCTATGATAGGATGAGAATCACATTGTGTAAGAACAGTAACACAATCAAGGATGCATTAAGAAGATGGATAATTCCAAGGGAGAAGGTAAGCCTCAAATTTGCTTCTCTAGTCCCAATCACTAAATTTGGAATGAAAATTCATATTAGGATGGAACTACTAAATTGGATTTTTGGGTTTACAAACATGCATTAACTTTGACTAGAATGGGTATTGCTAATAGACCTATTCCTAACATTGGTATTAACATTTACCATGGGTGATATTATTAGCATCAAACTATAAAACCAAATGTTTAAAAAGTAAAAGAGGCTATTAGGTGGTCACTATTAGTGTAGGTTTTTATTTTTCCCTATTTATTAATTAGGGAAATTGTATTTCTTGTGCATAAATGGAGTTTTCCTACATTTGTGGGATAGGCTAGCTTATGTGGAGGTGTGTGTCATAGATGTGTCATAGGTGTCATAAGAATGTCATAAGTAACTCCCTTGATGGGAGTTACTTCTCTATTATTATCACCTTGTCACCACCTTTCATGGAGGAGTTACAGTCTATTCTTGGGGTGCCTTGTCCACCTTTTATGGAGGAGTTACGTACTCTCCTATAAGTATTCCTCACTTCGGCCATCTCATGTTAATTAGATTTTGGTTTTCTTCATTTGGTCTTGTGAAATTTATCTTCTTGTGTTATTTTCAAATTGATTTAGCATCTATGTGGTGTGCACTTGCTTCAACTCATGTGATCACGTCTCCATTACCCTCGCATTATCCAGATTATGGCAAAAACTCTGATATGGTATTAGAGTAAGAATAGTAACCGTGTGTCTGGTTATGCTTTTAGTTCATTTTGAAATCAAGAGGAGTGGAGTTCTCTTTATTTTTTTATTTTCTAGATCTGATCTAAAATAAATATATATATATATATATATATATATATATATATATATATGTATGTATATATATCATTTTTGGTATTATTTTTTTGGGAATCCTTGGCCTTTAGGTGTCTTGGTTGTCTTCATTTTAGGGGTTGGTTCAGCAGTTAGCTTGGGTGCCATTATTGAGTATAGGGAGCAGAGGGAGGAGTAAAAACTCCAAGTAGTAGTCCTTCTATCTTGAAATAGCACACCAACTTTTTGTAACTCTTAGCATCCTTCTACAGCCACACCATCAACTGTACAGCATCCAGCTTTTTATGGCATAGATTTTTTGATGGCGCATCCTTTCTGCCAAGTCTGCTATTATCCTTCTAGCAAGGCACCTTCATCAATGCCAAGCTTTTGCACCTAGCTTTTGGTCTTCAGTTCTGCCATGCCATCAGGCCGTACAGCGTCTAGTACAGGTCTGCATTTATTTTTTTTGTCTTTTCTGAGTTAAATTTTGGACTGTGTTATTTTGGCACCCCTTCCTTACTTGGCATCCCATGTGGCACCCCTTGGACACTTGGCAATCCTTCATTCTATCTATGCTTCATTATTTTCAATTAAAAATTGACTTGTAAAACAAAAATCAATCAATTTGATTGAATATTTATTTTTTTTAGACAGTTTTGTTATTTGGGGGTTTTCATTTAAAACTTGTATCTTTGCCTGTCGAAGATGAAGGGTGAGGCTTGGGTTGGTGGAAGGCCAATTCCCCCTCACACAAACTTCCTTTGGATTCCTGTTTCTATGCTAAATCCAATGAGTGGTTGAAAGGTGACTTTCTCTTTCATAACAAACATTTTTTTAATGTTTTAGTGTTTTTTTGCAAAAACACTAGTTTATGGGAAAATTGAACCTTCAATATCTTGCAAATGGTAGCTCAGATTTGGGTGCCATTTTTTGAAAAAGTGTTTGTAATTCAATTCTCCACATTGTAGGATTGTTATTTATTAAAAATGAACTATTTTATAAAGTGCCTAAAATTTGGGTCTCTTGGGACACATTTTCAGCTGAGTCTGATGTCCTGTTTGCTTAAGTCTTGCACTGATTACTCTAAGATGCATTCAAGGCTAAGCCCAACATATTTTGAGCATGCACTTGAATATTTGGGGAGGGATAAATATTTTAGGGGGGTGTAATTTATTTTCACAACTTACATATCTTTGCTTTCATTCTCCTTTCTGCATAATTTCACAACTTGCAATCAACACAAATTCACATAAAATTAGCTAAAAATGGATTATTTTCAACTTAAACCCCTAACACCCTTAAACTATCATGAATGAAAGGTTAAAATGTCAATCATTCTTAGAAGCAAATGGTTGTATAGGATCACCATGGGTACTCAAGTAGAACCCAACACTAATGTTGAAAAGGTCAAGTGGTACAACCGTAGTGATGAAGCCTATGGATTACTGAGCTTGTCTGTGTCTCCAAAAATTCTCTTCCATATAGAATCCTCCCAAACTCCCAATGACATATGGGACATCTTAGAAAACTTATTTGGGAAGCTTGATGAGATGAGAGGTCATGAGCGCGAAAATAAACTCATAAGTCTAAGTCCTAGCAACTTTAACACCCTACAAGACTTCTTCACTAAGTTTAAGGCTCTTAGATTGCAATTGAAATAATGTAGGTTAGAGAAGAAAGATGATCAACTCATACTTTCTATTCTCACAAAGTTAGGTCCAAGCTATTCAGTCTTTGTCTCCACTTTCCATGCCATAAAAAGTGCCCTTGGCACTACATGGAAAATGCCTTCTTTGGATTCATTCATTGCCGACTTGACTAGGGAGCAAGATAAGCTAATTCAAATGGGCACAATAAATTTTAATCAACCCCAAGCTTTGATAGCTAGAAATGGTAAGGATAAGACTTTAACAAAGGAGAAGAAGAAAAAGAACAAGGACTAGGAGAAGAAGAAAGAAAACACCAATCCTACCAAAAACAACACTAAGTCTTCATCCTCCAATGCTAAACCTAAGAAGGAGAAGGTTAAGTGTGCTTATTGTAAAAAGATAGGGCATGATGAACACAAATGCATGAAGAAACAAATATATCACCTAACTCATCTTCTAGAGAAGAACAACATAGGTGTTCCTGAGTCCATCAAGCAGAATTCATCTACCCAAGATTCTACCAAGGAAAAAGGCAAGGGTAAAGAGAAAGAAAAGGGCAATGCCCTTGTAGTTATAGTAGCTTCTACATCTTCATGGGTCATTGATTTGGGTGCTTCCCACCACATGGGCTCTTCACTAGTTGAGTTTTCATCTTTAGAGCCTTGTAGCATGACTTCAATTAGTTTGGGTGATGACACTTCAGTTTCTATTGCAAGGAGAGGGTCAGTTGAAATGGAAGGAGGAACATTAAATAATGTTTTAAGTGTTCCTTCTCTTTCAACCAATCTCTTATCAGTATAACAAATCACTCACATTGGTCAGGGAATGAGAGTTGAGTTTTCACCAGATTCAATGGCTATTATGGAGTTACATAGTGATACTACAGTGGTAGTGGGTAGGGTAGATCACCAAGAAAGGTTATACACCTTCTCACATTTTGCATTAGATTCTTCTCTAATAACATTGCTGACTCATTCAGATGGAGTTGGCAAATTATGGCATGAGTGGTTTGGCCACCTTAATACCACTACCTTGAGAAACTTTGCAAAAATGATAGGGTCATTGGCTTGCCTCGTGTCCAATTCTCAAAAGGACTTTGCGAGGGGTGTTCCCTTGGGAAGCATACCAAAGCAAAATTTGACAAAGGCAAAGCTTGGAGGGCTTCACAACCTTTGGAGTTAGTCCATATTGATGTATCAGGAGCCTTTCCCAAACCATCTTTCATAAGGGCCAAGTACATCCTCACTTTCATTGATGATTTCTCTAGGTACACTTAGATATATTTTCTCAAACAAAAGTCTGAAGTGTCAAGATTGGTATCAACCTGGTCCACCTGCTCAACCTGCTCTGATACCAACTATCAAGTGGTATCAAGCTCTAGAACCTACAACCAGGCTCTGATACCAACTATCAAGATCCTACTCTCCCCAATAAGAGTATATATGATTACCTTTGTATTAGTAATTAAACACAGAATTTAACCAGAATGAATAACTATAAATATGAAACAACACAGGATATGAGAGACAATACACAATTGTATTAATAATCACTCAAAAGAAAATACAATAAAGAAGATGCCACTTCTACTTCCACATCTAAGGCTCACCACACCTCAAGGACTTCTTCCCTCTCTCTCACGGTCCCAACAATCAACTCAAATATAGAGTTGTTGTTCACCTCCACCAGTCAGTAACAACACTGCCAGTACACCAAGTACACAACCGTACTCCAAGTAGATCTCCCTCTCCTTGCTACCACCTGCAAATCAATAGACCTTACTTACCATGTAGATGTCTCTACACCCTTGAAGAACCCTTATCCTTGCCTCACCAAGTCCTTATGATTCTTCAACCAGTACCCCAGTGGATCTCTTAGTAGAACTTACACAACTTGCAACTCTCCCACAACTTTCAACTCTCCCTAATCATACACACTCAGCACCCCTTTGGAATTAGGAGGAGCTACTCTAGCTCTCTCTTCAAGCTTAATGGCTTTCTCACACACTTTTACAATACAGCCTATGAGTCTATTATATAGATCTCATGCATACAATAATTAGACTTTCTTAATTATAATAATTAGACACGTAACTCAAGACTATAATTAGCCTTTAACATGCAAACTCTCGGTTCAACGAACTAACTGTTCGTGAAATGAACAGTTCTAAAACCATCATAGGTGATCGATGTTAGTCCCTGTCTGCCTGGAGGTGACTGACGTCGGCCAACCTCCTGTTGATGCTGATTGTCTTTAGTTCACACCTGTCGATGTCAGTTGCCTTCTGCACTATACCCTACCGATGCTAGTCTCCCTGGAACTCAGCAACCTCCTCCATGTTTGCAATAGTTGAAGCTTTTAGCTCCACAACCTAATAATCTCCCATTTGGAGATAAATAGTTACAACTATACTTATACCTATACACCATCTAATTTTTTTCCTGGCTTGTATCCCTCTTCAAGCTCCATCTTGAAGACCACCCACCACACACCCTGTGATGCCTTTCTTGTCATCCAAGTAACCTACCACATCTGAACCTACAAACCCATGTAGTGAAGACCTTGACCTTGCATAACATGTTAACCTACTGCTAGTCCCTCTCAGATACCTAAGAATCCACTGAACTACCCTCCAGTACTTCTTCCATGAATTGGCTCCAAACTCTCTGACAACTCCCACTGGTTGGGAAAACTCAGGCCTACACTAGACCTCATGTGATTTCAAACACTGTTCTAAGCTTAGCTTGAACTGTCCAGCCCTTGGTGTGCTTACCGATTCTACATCCTGCATCTTGAACCTCACCAACACCTTCTTCACATCATCTCCCACTGGAGACAAAATCTCCATGTCTCTTATGCCAAAGAATTTTGCTGCTCCAAATTCCTCATGACATGCCACTGAACTAACCTTACCCTTAGCTCAGCAAAACCCTATATGTCTAAACTTATAACTAGTATACCATCCACATACAATAATAGAATAATGTCATGACTCATCATCCACCTGGTAAGACAAACACAATGATTACAATAACATTGACTAAAGCCCTACTTTGTCATCCACTTGTCAAAACCTGTACCACTATCCTGTAGCTTCCTCAAGACCATATACCCTGGCCTTCTGTCTCACGTATCCATCCACTCTCTTCTTTAACCTAGGAATCCATTCCTCATCCAATGCTTTCTTTCAGCTGATAACTCCACCAATAAACACTTGTTTGGTTCTTCTCTAAGGAATCACATTCCTCATCCATGCCAAGCTCCCACTATTTCTGGATTCTACCTGCATTGCCTCTTCACATCTTCTTGGTTCTTGACCATCAGTAAGCAACAAGTAATATAAACAAGGTGAATAATGAATATGAGGTTCACTTACCCTTTCTAACCTCCATATGGGCATTTGAGACTCCTTGATAGCTTGATGTCTGCCCAACATCCGTTCCAGTGACCGATCTTGGCCATCTCCCAATCTGCACCCGACCGATGTCAATTTCCTATGACTGACCCTATCTACCAACATTGGTTCCTTGACCAATGCCAGTGTACTTCCTGCCAACATTAGTTCCTATATGACTGACGTTGGTTCCTGCTACCCGACACCACCGACTCTACTGATCTGCACATGACTGATGTCGGTGCCTGTCTATTCGACGTTAGTTCCTCCTGATTGATGCTGGTACCTGTGTTTTCTTGTGAGTGATGACTTTTTACCCATGAGCTCCTTTTGGGTCAAAACCCTATTCAAATTAACACATCCCTACTCAAAATAATTTAGTCCCCTTAGTTGATCTCTATCCATCATCTCCTCCATGAACACCAAGGCTTTCCAGTTCTTAAGTTTGTCAAAGATATTTGTCTTATGCTTAAGAACATGCATTCCCCTCCTACATATGTGACCAAGCCTATAAATCCACATCTCTACAATAGAAGGTGAATCAGTAATATATGTAGATAGATAAAGGATACCTACTTTCTTACCATTGTCTAATTCAAGTGCATTCACTGTGAGAGTTACTGTGCATCTCCCATCACCCAACTTTCCTGAAAAAATTAGACTCATCTCCAAGACTAGGACCTGCATGACCTCCTTCAACACCCATGTGTTATTCGTCTACAATTTCAGCTTCACTTCCCCTTTGCCAATACTCTGACAAGGCTCACCAACCCCTAATAAATCTCTCCAAAGTCTCCCTAGACATACCCATGAAAAGATGCTCTATTTCGGGTTGCATGGAAAGAGGCAAAAGAATCTGTAAACCAAGATTCTACTTTATCTAGAGCATCCTATGCTACATCACCTATAACATCTGCTTCTTCATGTTGATCTCCTACCAACCAATAGTCTTTCTTTACCTGCTCTTTCTTTCCATTAATCAGACCATTCATGCTATTTAGTTTCTCCATTCGTAGCTTACTTTCTTTTGCCATTGCTGTATTCCCACTCAATCAAAAATCTCTGTGAGTAACCTATAGTCAACACACACTAACCAGATCTGAACCACCTATTAGTCAACCCAACCAAAATCTCTGATACCAACTGTCAAGATTGGTATCAACCTGGTCCACCTGCTCAACTTGCTCTGATACCAACTGTCAAGTGGTATCAAGCTCTAGAACCTACAACCAGGCTTTGATACCAACTGTCAGGATCCTACTCTCCCTAATAAGAGTATATATGATTACCTTTGTATTATTAATTAAACATGTAATTTAACTAGAATGAATAAGTAACTAAAAATATGAAACAACACAGGATATGAGAGACAATACACAATTATATTAATAATTACTCAGAAGAAAATACAATAAAGAAGATGCCACTTCTTCTTCTACCTCTAAGTCTTGCCACACCTCAAGGACTTCTTCCCTCTCTCTCACGGTCCCAATAATCAACTCAAATATAGAGTTTTTGTTCACCTCCACCAGTCAGTAACAACGCTACCAGTACACCAAGTACACAACTGTACTCCAAGTAGATCTCCCTCTCCTTGCTGCCACCTGCAAATCAATATACCTTACTTACCATGTAGATGTCTCTACACCCTTGAAGAACCCTTATCCTTGCCTCACAAAGTCCTTATGATTCTTCAACCAGTACCCCGGTGGATATCTTAGTAGAACTTGCACAACCCGCAACTCTCTCTGATCATACACACTCAGCACCCCTTTAGAACTAGGAGGAGCTACTCTAGCTCTCTCTTTAAGCTTAATGGCTTTCTAGCACACTTTTACAATACAGCCTATGAGTCTATTATATAGATCTCATGCATACAATAATTAGACTTTCTTAATTACAATAATTAGACACGCAACTCAAGACTATAATAAGCCTTTAACATGCAAACTCTTGGTTCAACGAACTAACTGTTCATGCAACAAACAATTTTGGAATTGCCACAGGTGACCAACGTCAGTCCCTATTTGCTTGGAGGTGACTGACATTGGCTGACCTCCTGTCAATGCTAGTTGTCTTTAGTTCACACCTGTCAATGTCGGTTGCCTTCTGCACTATACCCTGTCGATGTCGGTCTCCCTGGAACTCAGCAACCTCCTCCATGTTTGCAACAGTTGAAGCTTTTAGCTCCATAACCTAACATGAAGTGTTTCAAAATTTTCTAGACTTTAAGGCTCTTGTAGAGAAATAGAGTGAGAAATCCATTAAGGTTCTTCAAACTGATAATGGAGGGGAGTATGTCAACATCAGATTTGAGTAGTTTTGCACTATAGAGGGGATTGATTTTCAGCACACAATCACTTACAGTCCTTCACAGAATGGGGTTGCAGAATGTAAAAATAGGTTCTTAAAAGAGATGGGTAGCTGTATGATTCACTCCAAATCCTTATCACCATAGTACTGGGTTGAATCCATCAATTGTGCTTGCTACATTCAAAATAGGGTTCCTCACTTAGATTTGAAAGGGATGACACCCTTTGAATCTTGGCATAAAAGGAAACCTAATGTTGAGCACCTTAGGGTTTTCAGATCCCCAGCCATGGCCCACATTCTGAATAAGATACAAAAAACTATGGAATGTTAGTCCAAGCCTTGCATCTTTATAGGATATCTGGATGATATTAAGGGGTATCACCTTCTAGATCCAGTCACTCATGAGTTGTTCATCGAGAGAAGTTTCCACTTTCAAGAGAGTCCTAGAGACTCAACACTTGACACTTCTTCTCCCTCATTGGATATACTTCTTCATGATGATTCCTCATCAGATTCAGATTAGCCACAACAGATTCTTAAGCTAGAGACATCTTCTTCTTCTTTGAGTTTAGACAGTGAGGATAGTGTTGTAGAGTCATCCACCTCTAGTCAATTAGAGGATGAAGATTTAGCACCTAACTCACCCACTTTTGGGCCACTTTGGTCCAGACAGACACTTGAGAGTGCTAGCACTAGGGTAGGAGAACTCATAGATGATAGACATATTAGGGAGATTTTTAGCGAGATCCACATGCCTTCTTTGCTTCAGTTTTATATCCACACACTTTTTGAGAGGCATTTGGGGTACCTGAGTGGGATAGTGCTATGGAGGAAGAATATTCTTCCTTAATCAAAAATCACACTTAGGATTTGACTTCACTTCCTAAGGGAAGAAAGATGGTTCAATGTAGATGGATATATCAGACCAAGTTTGTAGCAAATGGGTTAGTTTATAAGTACAAGGCATGATTGGTAGCCAAGGGTTTCTCACAAGTGTCAGGCATTGACTACTCAAAGACCTTTGCACCTATTGCAAAGATGACTTCTATTCGACTAACCTTGGCTATTGCCACAACACATGGTTGGGATGTGCACCAGATGGATGTGAAGAGTACCTTTTTTCACAAAGACCTAGAGGAGGAGATCTACATGGAGCAGCTGCCATGATTTATTCAAGATTATTCCTTAGTATGTAGACTTAGGAAATCTATCTATGGCCTCAAATAGGCCCCTTAAGCTTGGTATGCCAAGATGGATTCCTTCCTTCTCACAATGGGTTTCACTAGGTCCCATTCTGATCCCAATGTCTACTTCTTATAGTGGGATGATTCGCTCTTGATTTTGGTTCTATGTGTTGATGACCTTTTGATCACCAAGAGTTCTTCATCAGCTATTGCAGCAGTGAAGGCATCTCTTCAAGATAGATTTGACATGATAGAATTAGGTTTGTTACACTACTTCCTTGGCATCAAGATCTCATAGTCAGATTTAAGGATTTCTCTTACACAGCCTAAGTATGCTCTTGACTTATTGGCTCAGTTTCACATGGCTGATTGCAAGCCATATCTGACTCCTTTTCTATCAGGAGTCAAGCTTGAGGCTAATTGTTATTCACCATTGGTTGATGCCACTTGGTATCGATAACTTATTGGTAGTCTCATCTACTTGACTCACATCAGGCCTGACATATCATATATAGTGGGACTTGTCTCCATATTCATGCAGGAACCTCATGAGCTACATTGGAAAGCAACTAAGAGGATCTTGCATTACATACAGGGCTCACATAGCTATAGGATTCATTATAGATTTGGCATAGAGGTTAACTTGGTTAGATATATAGATTTAGACTGGGCTGGTAATTCACAAACTCACAAGTCCACTTTTGGTTACAATTTCTCTCTAGGTTCTGGTCTTATTAGTTGGTCTAGCAAGAAGAAGAATGATATTGCTATATCATCCATAGAGGTAGAGTATAAGGGAGTTGTTAATGCAGCTACTGAGGCTATTTGGCTTCAATGGATACTTTCTAAGTTTGGCATTCCTATCAAGTATCCCACCATCACTTATTGTGACAATCAGAGTACCATTTAGATTTACAAGAATCCAATTTAGCACCAGCAGACCAAGCACATAGAGATTCACATGCATTTCATTGGGGAGCTTATTCATAGTTAGGTCATTGACTTGATATTTTTCTAGTCTTTGGAGTAGGTTGAAGACATTTTCACCAAACCTTTCACCGAGAGCAAGTTCATTCATATACTAACTCTTCTTGGGGTGCAGTCTACATCTGTAGTAGCATCATCTTTAGGGGGGGCCTTCTAGCCTCTTCATTTCTTTTATGTCTCACTTTTGGGGGGGAGTTTTTTCCTACGAGTTTTCTCCTTTTCTCTATCTTATGGGAGATTTCATTTGTACATGGGTACCTCATCATGCCTAGTTATCAAGACCCATTTTATATTTCCACACTGCCCACCTAAGCTACACTTATGGGGGTATTAGTGTAGGTCTTTATTTTTCCCTATTTATTAATTAGGGAAATTGTATTTCTTTTGCATACATGGAGTTTTCCTACATTTGTGGGATAGGCTAGCTTATGTGGAGGTGTGTGTCATAGGTGTCATAAGAATGTCATATGTAACTCCCTTGATGGGAGTTACTTCTCTATTCTTAGCACCTTGTCACCACCTTTCATGGAGGAGTTACAGTCTA
The DNA here is from genome assembly GCA_037957365.1 of Torreya grandis. NCBI lineage: Eukaryota > Viridiplantae > Streptophyta > Pinopsida > Cupressales > Taxaceae > Torreya > Torreya grandis. Next base: position 739,586 of record JARHVA010004575.1, on the reverse strand, counting down.
TTCTTGGGGTGCCTTGTCCACCTTTTGTGGAGGAGTTACGTACTCTCCTATATGTATTCCTCACTTTGGCCATCTCATTTTAATTAGATTTTGGTTTTCTCCATTTTGTCTTGTGCAATTTATCTTCTTGTGTTATTTTCAAATTGCTTTAGCATCTATGTGGTGTGTACTTGCTTCAACTCATGTGATCACGTCTCCATTGCACTCACATTATCTATATTTTGGCAACAACTCTGATAGTCACTTCTTCATTATGTCTTACTTTATGGATGTTTTCATGGCCATGGTTTGTGTGCATAATGGATGTCTCTAGAGCCCAACCCTAGATTGAATAAAAAATAAGTATGTGATTTTTAATCTTTCTTACACATTTACTCTTATATGTGGAATATTGTTTGAATTGATAAGAATGTATATCTTTAAATATAGAGGGCCATTCATGAGGAACCATTAACCCAAGTCTCAAATAAAATCAAGAATACCCAATGTAAAAGGGGAGACTATTGGATATACCTAGATTATATGATGATAATTTTTTTTATGGAACTAAGGTAGGACCCTTGTGTTTTCCTAATTACATTCTAGACAAGGTGGTAGAGTAGTAAATGGTGTATAAACTTAGTAGAGAATTGACAAGGATACAAAGAAGAAACACAAAGGCATTTTCCATGGATATTATTTGACATAAGGAAGGATGAATTATACCAATAGGAAGAACTTTGGTGCTATTGGAAGTATAAAAGAACTATATTCACTAGCATTTCTATCACACTAGGATTGGGACCAAGAGATCGAATTTAGAATCATGTCATTATCCTAGACATCCCATATAATCATGTTCCTTATGAGAATAAATTCATCTTCTTAAATTATAACGATGATGCTAAGGTGTTGGCTAAGGAAAATATGGTTGGGTACACAAAGGACCTTCTAAGGGAAATATATAAATATCCATCACTTATAATTATTGACACCCAAACTCCACTTCCACCTTTAGGTGGATGGGATACATCTAATTATCAGTCCTCACAACCAACACATTCATTTCATCTAAAGGGAAGCCTTCCTAACCTACATCCCAAGATATTATAGTGAATTGAAATAAGAATTGGATTTGGAGGCCCCAAATACAATAGGTTATCCTAGAGGACTAGGGGAGACAATCAATATTGATTCTTTTTATTCTTCACACTCCAACCCTATTCCCATAGGCATAGTTCCAACAACCCTAAAGGTATATGTCTCATTTGATACTACTCCATAAGCTTCTCCTTTAGTTTATAGGCTAGTAATCAAAGTATATGGGAGAAAAAGAGATTATAATAAATATCCTCAACTAGTTAAAACACCTATGTGTTCAAATATTGAGGTAGCGTCACATGAAAGGCTAGTAACTGGAGGATAAGCACCTGAAAAAGATGAAGATGAATAGATTTTAAAGCCAAAACTCATGAGTCTCAAAGGAATCAAAGGTAAGTCACTCATTTAAATGTAAAAATTAGAGGGTGTCCCTAACTTGGTAATTATTTCTAGTACACTTTCTACATTATTATTTGTTTCTTCTTTTGTTTCTTTTTAGTAAAATCTAGTTAGTACTGTAACCTTGTCCCCACAAACTGTTGGGGTAACCATTATAGGTTTGATTGTTTTTGCTTCCTAAATTTTACCAAAAGTTATTGGGGATAAGAAAAATTAGTCTAATAAAATTGGAAGAGTCCTCAATTTTGATCAGGGTGTATAACTATTTATTCATCTCACCTAGCTAGGTTTGTCCATGCCATAGTCTAGCACAACTTAGCCAACTACCATTGTAACACCTACAAAACCTAAAAAAAAAACCTAAATTGTGTACCCCATTCCCCAAATTATAAAATTGGATTGGCATAGTATTATCTTCCCATATTTTCTATACCCACTCCAAATAAGTGCCTTAATGCTTTGTTTGAATGATATCATGTCAAGTGATGCAAGAGCATCTTTCTAAGGGTGAACTTGTCTTATTTTGATTGCATAATTTTGGATTTAACAAGTTATTTAGTGGTCATGTAGCTTGTTTAGGATTTTTTAATGGTTATATTAGTTATATAATACACTTGATAATCTTCTCAAAGTGTCAAAGTGTGCTTAGGGATGTTAGAATTTTAAATTTGCATTTTCTCACCAATTCTACTAATTTAAAATTTTGAATGTTCTTGTCAAGTTTTGGGTCCTTATTCATATTTAAATGAGTTTAAAAATTGTAGTATTTTTTATTAGGATATATAAGGTTTCAATGTTTCTTCTTTGCATACATGATTCACGTAATGAGTCCTTCTTATAGGCATGATAGGAATTAGGGTGGTTTGAGTCTCTCAATGTTATTGAAGGGAATCAAGAACCATTGGAGTAGTTATAGAACATATAAAACTTGTAAATGTTTATTATTATTATATATATATATATATATATATATATTCAAGTTATTTATATGAATTATTAATTATAAAATTAAATTAAATAAATATTAGCACCTAAATTTTAAAGTTTAATTGATGAAACCCTATTATAGCATGTGTTCTGTGTTCAGAAGACTAAGTATGTATTGTGTATAAAGAAAGATAATATGGAAATTTGATTTGATTAGTCATATGAATTTGTAAGGATATTTATCAATTATATTAAATTTCATTATACATTTATTTATTTGTTTCTATGATTATGTGTGAGAAAACCAATATATACCCTGTGACTATGAAACTATACACACAATCAAACTCAAAATTTTATATAAGTGGGTCATCAAGGTGTCAAAGAAGAAAAAAATGAATTAATAAATGTGTATATGGATTATTTATACCCTATTAAATCATTAAATAAGGTTTAAATTTGTTTTAAATTGTAATGCACTAAATTAACCCTTCTTAGGTTGATACAATCAAGGTAAATCCTCAACTAGGGTTTAGAAACAAAAATAACATTATGAAAATTTACACCATCAAAAACCCCTAAAAATTTATTTATATTTATTTCATAAAGTTCACTAATATATTTAATAATTTTTTTCCAGTATAGTATGGGTGTGTACGGTATAACATGACTATGTGTAATAGGGTAGAAGAGACCTAATTAGGTCTAACAAGGTATCAAAAGTGCATTTATAAGTGGAATTGGACCAAAAAACTTATTGGAGAGAAGGTAAAAGATATAGGGTACTAAAATATCACTTTATATTGTCAATTTTAAATTATATTTATTCATATAATTTAAAAAGGTGAAAAAAAGGCTACAAGAAAGCAACAACAAAGGAAAGAAGCATATAGTGATGAAAGAGTTGTACATGGAGGTTGAGTGGATGAGTTAGGATATCAATGAGTATTTTTACAAAAATTTATATGGTCATAATAACCTTAATAAATCCAAGAAACCCTAAATTATATAGTGAATTATTGTTCCTATAATCCTTTGTAAAAGAATGAAAAAGAACAAACAAGAAAGGTGAATGAGTGTTGATCAGAAGTTTCCTCTACATCATTTTGGTATCAAATCTTAGGATATATTGGGAAGACAATAATAAATATGGAAGATAAAGGATGTGGATCAATAGTATCTTAAATAGGATTGTAGGTAGTTGATGCATTAGTGGTTGAGGTGAGAAACTTGCAGTCCAAATTGTAAGCTATGGAATTATCTTAGAGAAGAGAAGTGAATAGAGGTGATATGAGTGAAGGATAGGATGAGGTTCCTCAATAATAAGTTAAATAATAAATATATTAAGGTATAGTGGAGGAAATATTCATAATAATAGTTATAGGTGTGACATCAAATCCCAAATTGGAGGTGTTAATGTATGAGGGTAGTCTCAATGTTGAAGAGTTGATTGACTAGATAATAGTAATGGACATGTACTTGGACTATGAAGAGGTGAATGATGCAAATAAGGTTAATTTTTTAGTGACAAGGTTGAATGGTCATCCATCCCTATGGTGGGATGGAATATAGGAAAAAAGAAGGGGGAAAGAAAAGATAAGATCATGGGATAGGATGGTGGCCAAGTTGAAGGGAAAATTCATGCCTAAATATTATCAATTAAACTTATTTAGGAGGATTAAAAATTTGAGACAAAAATACATTTCATTTAAACAATACACAAAATAATTCCACAAACTAAACATTAGAGTAAGACATAGAGGAGGATACTGAAAAGGTTTTTAGTTACATTAATGGATTGATGTTTAGCATTCAAGATGAAATCAACATTTTGTCTCTAAGGATAGTAGAATAGGCCTATTAAGCTAAATTTAAGGTATATGAAAATCTTAATAGAAGTAAAATTCAAAAAACTAGAGGTAGAGGTAGGAGTTATAGAGCTAGAGGTTAGCAAGAAGGAAGAAGACAACCAAGCAATAAAAATCAATGGAAAATCCATAGTAAGGAAGTTGGTAGCAATTTTGAAAGTAAAATTCAGTATAATAGAGGTGGTTATGGATTAAGAGGTGGAAGACCTTATAGAAAAGGAAGAGGATACAATGGATTTATAGGTAAATGCTTCAAATGTAATAATTTTATAGGACATAGATCCTATGAATGTCTAGAAGATATTCAATATGGAAACTCTTAAAGTGAAATTAGGAACCAAGTTGTTCAACAAGAAGAGGAAAATGTGGAATCATTACCAAACTATGTTTAATATCTATGAAGAGGAAGAACCACCATAAAGAAAGACATTGTTCAAGACTATGTGTAAAAGTAAAGGTAAATATTGTAAGGTTATAGTTGATAATGGTAGCAAAGATAACCTTGTATATTCCATGATGGAAAATAATCTAATATTAGATATAAAATAGCATCCAAATCCTTACCATGTCTTTTGGATTAAAATAAATCATCAAGTCCTAGATAGTGAGCAGTGTTATGTAGACTTACAAATCGGTGGTTACAAAGACAAAGTTCTTGTGATGTGATTCCTATTGATGTTTTCCATATCATACTTGGTAAACCATGAAAATATTATAGAAAATATATTCATGATGGTAGTTATAACACATACACTATTGAGAAGGATGGCATCTAACATACACTAATTCCATTAAAGGATGGTCAAACATGGAAAGACATACAAACTAGTGTGATGATGTTTGGTGAGAAAGAGTATTTTCCAAAAGGACCAGCTACAGAATTAAATCCAAAGAATTATAATCTAAGGATAAGTTTCAAGAGAAAAAATGTGGAATAAAAGTTGACAATAAGTGAGAGATGAGAGTTCATTAGTTGAAAAGGGTTCTAATGTACTAACTACAGGAAATAAAGAGTTTCTATAGCTATCTAAGCATGATGAGGTGAGTAATACATTATGTGAGCCTCAAATAATGGTTTTTATAGTTAACCAGAGATCTTATTTTTCAAATGAAACTCAATTTTTTTCAAAGGAACTTTTGAAAATGTTGTTTACAGACTTGTCTCATCAATTATCTTTGATAGGGAGCATGGGGTATCTAGAAAGCTTTGATAAGAAGGTTAGTATTTAAGAGATCTTGCCATGGAAGGTGAAATTACTAACCATATAGTAAGTGAAAAATATAAAAAGATAAATCATGCAATGGAATATATTGATAGTACTGTAGATAACAAGGTGGAACAACAAGAAGTAATACAAGAGGCAATAGATGTAGTAAAAAAGAAGTTAGAATTTAGAGTTAAAGAACGTGAAATTTAAGTGGACAAGAAATAAGTTGTTTTATTTGAATTATTTGTTTAATGTGTAGGTATTTTTAGTAATAATGACAAGGATAATTTTAAAATTCTTAGTTTGAATATTAATAGCAAGAAATACATCATCAAGGGAGTAGCCATAATAACTTTAACTAGGAGTCAAAGAGGTCTACAATCCTCTAGTAGGCCTTGGGATCTAAGAAGTCATGGAAGGAATATCATAAGTAATAATTAGATATAATGAGGTGAATATTAATACAATATCATTTTAAATTTCATGGAAAGTTTTTTTCTCCTCAGTAGTATAATGCAGGATCATCCTTCTAAGGGTGAACTTGTCTTGTTTTGTTTGCACAATTTTGGCTATATAAAGTTGTTTAGTGGTCATTTACCTTGTTTAAGATGTTATAATGGTTTTATTATTAATATCATACACTTTATAATATTATCCAAGTGTCAAAGTGTTCTTAGGGAGGTTAAATTTTGAAATTGGCATTTTTCTACCAATTTTGCTGATTTGAATTTTTGTGTCAAACTTTGGGTCCTCAATCTTGTTTGAAGGATTTTAAACATTGTAGTAATTTTTATTGGGATCTATAACTTGTCAATTTTATTTAATTATATACATGAGTTTCAAAATGAGTCCTTATTATAGGCATGATAGTAATTAGGGTGGTTTGATTTTCTCAATGTTCCTAGACAGAATCAAGAACCATTGGAGTAGTTATAAGACATAAAAATTGTAAATGTTTATGCTTGTAGATAGTTTTGTAATTGAGTTAAAAGAATGATGAATTCTAAAATGAAATGAAATAAATATTATCACATCAAAAAATAAATAAATGAATTAAAAGGTGTATATAGATTATGCAGACCCTATTCAATAATTACAAAAGGTTTAAATAGGTTTGAAAGTATAATACACCAAATTAACCCTTCTCAGGTTGATACAGTCAAGGTAAAACATGAACTAGGGTTTAGAAATGAAAAATGATGTTGTGAACATTTACACCATCAAAAACCCCTAAAAATTTGTGATTAGTTATTTCATTAAGTTAACTAAGAGATTTAAAATTTTGTTTTCCAGTATGGTATGGTTGTGTATGGTATAAAGTGATTTTGTGTGTAACAGGGTAGAAGAGACCTAATTAGGTCTATACAAGGTCTAAAAAGTGCATTTATAAGTGTAATTGGACCAAGAAACTTCTTAAAGATAAGGTATAGGATAGAGGATACTCAAATATTACTTTATATTCTCATGTTTAGATTTCATTTATCTGTATAATTGAAAAAGGTGAAAAAAAGGCTACAAGAAAGCAACAACAAAGGAAATAAGATTAGAGTGATGATATATTTGTACATGGAGGTTGAGTGGATGAGTTATTAGATCAAAGGGAATTTGTACAAGAAGGTATATGGTCATAATAACCTTAATAAAACCAATAATCCCTAAATGATATAGTGAACTATTATGCTTATAAGCCTTTGTCAAAGAATGAACAAGAAGAAACAAGAAAGGTGAGTGAGTGTTGATCATAAGTTTCCTCTACATCATCAAGGGGGATGAAATACTCCATTTAGCCAACTAGCATGGGATAATTGGTAATTCCACAATGGGAAAATGACATAAGTGCCTAGGTTTCTCAAAGTCCAAATTTGGTAATTTTTGAACTTCCTATAGTTAGTTTCATTTATAATGAATCCATAGGGATGGTTTAGAGAATCCTACAAATAAAGATAAAAGATGAATGTAGCCAAGGCCTAATCCTTAAAGAGAGACAATATGTCTTTTTCTTGTCCAAGATAAATAATTGAATAATTATGGAGCCCCCATACGATGAATATTTTTAAACCTATTTGTTAATAATCATATAAACCTTGATGGAAATTAATAGAGGTATTTATTAGGCTACACAAGAGCTACAAAAATAGTTAAACCAAGTGCTATAATAATAGTAGATTGTGCATATTATCAAAGAGATTGAGGATGATATGTAGAATGTAACACTTAAGATGTATAATATTCTTGATACTATTAATATAATAAAGACTGAAATGTCTCCCCATTTACTTAAGACTATCAAATTATTTAATTCTTTGAAAGATAAAAATAATAAATTAAACTTTCTCATAACGTGTACTACAAATAAGGCATTCGACCATATAGATTTGATTACTCTTCTTAAGGAAAATAATTCCCTCAATTTGGTAGTTATCAGATCCCAAAAGGCTCATTATTAAGTGTCTCATATAAAGGACTTAATTTTGAAATAGGTTAAACATGAAATGCAAGCCATACAAATTTTATAAGAATTTAATTTGTCTCAAGAAAGGGACACCTCGACAAAGTTGATTGATAGGGCCAATTTTGATAGGTTACTTTGAATAGTTGATATAAATTTTAAACAAAGTCTTCAAAGATGCACTAGGGAGGAGATTGAATAGGAAATTGGTTTTTCTAGGAAGAAGGTGATGGAGGTTCAAATTATTAAATTGGAGTTCATAACCTCCAAGTAAGAACATGGGTTTCTACTCATTGAAGTATCTGAAGTTTATAGACCATCCATTCTCAATGTATACATAACCAAGAATCAATATGATCAGGGATATAAGTGTTATCTATACAAAATGGTGAAGATATAAGCTACAATAAGGACTTCCATTTCAACCTTTCAAACCACTTCAAGTGTTATTCCCTTAGCCATGAAAACCCCAACATAAAGTTATCCTTAGTTGTTTATGATAAGTTTTATATGTATTTATTGTAAGAGTTAACATAGTTAAATTGAATTTTATTTATATTTATATTCCACTTATGATGCAGGTAGACACAAGCTACAAAATATTGTAAACATGCACACACTACATGATTTTTTAATATGCATATTGTTTTAGAAAAATATTTTATCCAATCTAAATTATACATGCAGAGTCTACATTGAGTTAAAAATTTTGATCTGATTACTATCATGTGTTTCCCATTTTGGAATAATTTTGAGTATGAGGTGAGCCCTTCCCCCAAATCTATATAATCATAATTCTCACGTTTCAAAGGGAGTTGAATTTTGCATTATTTAAAAGAATAAATATTTGGATTATCATGAAACTATGTAATATGTTTTTCTTTTCCAAATTCATGTGATTTGATTATGAATTTATTTCAAGCTAATAACTTAGGATTTCATTATATGCAATAGCAATTTTGAAATTTCTTATTTACTTGATTATTATTTTTTTCTAAATTAGAATTAACAATAATTATTTTGAACTAACATACATAATAATCATTAATTAGGGATATTGAGTGGTTTGGGATTGTGAAAAAGGGTTTCTTGTGATACAACTTCTTGGTTTTTGAAATAACAAGATTAGGTACTCTTAGTGTCTTGGTCATAACCTCTCACTTTGGTTTTGTCATAACAACCTAAGTTATAGCAACCTTTGGCCATAATCTAGAAGTTAGTTATGCCCTTTTCTAGTAGAATTATAATTATATTTGTGGGTTAGTATATAATAACTAACTAACTAAAAGCATTAGTTTTAGGCCCTTATTCTCTTTGAAAATATTTTGAAGAAAAGAACATTCTTTAATCATGAATTCCTTTCCTACCTTACCCTTATTTCCCTCTTTTGAGTTTATTTTTAGATGTACCCACCATAGCTTAAACTATCACCCATCCAACCCAAATAGGATTTTGGTCTTATTTTAGATTTCATTCACCCATACACACTTGGTTAATAACTTGTAGACACAATTGACTATTCCACCACCTAGTTTTTTAACTCATACTAGTAGCTCATGCCCTGGAGTGGAGTTTACCTCTATAGAGATCCAAAAATGTTACAGGCTACCTCATTCATGAATTAGGTGTGCATAAAAACCCCATCAACATTTTATTTTGGCACTATAAAGAGGGTCTTAGTCTATGTGTCCATCCTTAAAATAGGTTATCTCATAAATTTGAGTTTCACTAAAGAAATCTAGAATAATAACCAGGTCTAAGGTCCAAGCCATTATTTTGGTCTCACCCTTGTTGACCCATCAAAGGTCTAGATCTACACCAATTTTTCCCATAATACCCCAACCTAAAACATCTTCTCTATTAAAATACATTCAACCAAAAAATAACCTATGGCTCATCCTTGGTTAGTCAGGTCTGATATTGATGTTCTAAGAGACATACATAATTTACCAAGGAACCCTAAGAATTACCTACCTACTTTCTTCCCTTCAGAAGGAAGAATAACTAAAGATCATATCAAGTCTTTCAAGGTTTCATTTATAATAATGAATGCCATATATGAATATGTTACATGTAGACCTTTCTCATTCACACTATAGGATATTGCTTATAATTTGTTTCTCAACTTGCTAGAGAATTTAATTACTTTGTGGAATTCATGTCAAACCACCTTTCTTGATTTGGGTAGGTTACCATCCTAAGTATTTTGTATTATAACTTCATTATTATGAATATAGATCCCAATGATCCAATATGTGCTTTCAATGTGACGTTTTAAAATATGTACACCTAGGTGAGTACTACATATAAGCTAGAAAAGGCTTTACCACTAGAAATGTAAAAGAATGCCTTGGATCTGATCACTATAGTATTTATGTGAAGAGTTACTACTATTAATACTATGGAATTAGATTATAAATAATAAAGTAACATCAACATAAATAATTGGGACAGAATCTATTCTCTCTAGTTACATGGGATAGAATCTATTCTTTGAAGAGATTCAAAGGGTTTGGCCTAAGAATTAATAAGTGGATGAATTTGGTACTTATTACCAAATTGGATTGGATATTAATCATTGATAACACCTTCTATTATATAATCTTATAGGATAAATACTTAGGTTATATACTACCATGACATTCTTGGTAGAGGAATAATTTACTAGAGGATATTCTTTCTAGAATTTTATGATTTCTGGCAAAGGACTCATTATAGAAGGGAGAAAATGTAAGATTGGTAATGATCAATAGGTTAGCTTCTAGGAGGATATTTTTTTTAAACAAACCTATAATATGTATAGAACCATGGTCACATACTTGGGTAGAAATCCAATGCTCTTTTAAATGCAAAGTATCTAATTATATAGAATTGAATGATGGTAGTAGGAGCTAAAAAGTATTATCTGATGTTAATCTATCTATTAGAGAGAACACTTTATTTGAGTACATTCAGGTTATCCTTAACACCATTCATATTCCTCAGTTAATCAAGGATGATGAGTTTATTTAGAAAGATTCCATTGATGGTTCCTATAATGTCAAATCTAGTTATACATTGATCTTTTAATCTCCTGGGGAAGATATTCCTTGTTCTAGAATGTGGAGGTAAAACTAAATCCCTAATATTAATATTTTCTTATGGTTGTATATTCAAAAAAATATTTTGAATATTGACAACCTAAGGAGAAGAGGCATGTGTTTAATTAGTAGATGTCTACTTTGTAAAAATGAGAATGAATTAGTTGTGCATCTACTTATAGGGTGTTCTTATTCCATTGAGGTGTGGATTTCCTTAGAGAAATTCTTGATTTTCTAGGTTTAGCCTCAAACTATTATAGAAGTATGTATGTCTTGGAATTTTACATATAATAATGACATAATTAAAAACATTTAAAAGTTTGTGCTTTTGAATATCATTTAGGGTATTTATAAGGAATGGAACAATAGGATCTTCAGGGATAAAGAACTTCCTAGTAAAATAATGTCTAATAAAATCCAAGTTAGTATTATGGAGAACCTACAAAATTTCCCTACTGGTAAATACAAAGGCATGAATGAATAGTAATCAAGGATTGCTTTGGATCACATAATATAAGCTAGGAAAAGAGTTAAATGGAGATACCTCTCTTTGGGATGGGTGAAATTAAAATTATATGAGGCCTCAAGAGGGAACCTCTATGTTTCAAGAGGTGGGGGTATTTTTAGGGATGATAAAGGTAATTTCACAGTAGCTTATGAGGGAATCATGGACACTTAGACCAATCATTGGGAATAATCCTTAATACATTATGGTGTCTAGGATTGGAAAAAGAACTTATGATTAATAAAATTTTGATTATTTGAGCACAATAAATTATTTTTTAAAGAAGAATTTGGCTAATTTTAGTATTAATACCATCATATATGAATCTAACCTTATTATTCATTATTTACATGAGGTCACCATCCAACATGTGTATAGAGAAGGGAATTAGGTAGCAGACTAGTTTTGTAATGAAGGAGTGGTGTTTATAGACACAAAAAGATGGATTTATTTGGAAAATATTCTTGGATTGATTATTCAAAGACTAGAGGTGGAAGTTACATCATGTAATGATTACCTAGAGACAAATGTTATATTTTTTATTGATTATTATTTCTAATGTTTTCTACATTGATGTGTTGAAAGGTAGGGGGTGTGCTATAATAGTGAATTTTAATGGAGGGGTTAACCTAACCTTCATTATTTTATTTTTTAGTCCTAGGTATTAGTCTCATCATAAAACTTCCTAAAGGGGATGTAACAATTATGTTGGAAGTTGGAAAATCTTGATCTTATGGGTGTAGCGATATTGATAGTCATATTAAAAAATGTTTCAAATCATTATTTAAAGAGAGTGCATATGTGCATATTTTATCCAAAAAATCTATAATTGAAAATGTTGTGGCAAAAATGGTGTTGTAAAGAGACCTACTATGGTTAGTGGTAAACCCAGATGGATTAAACCATTTTGTATGTGTGTTTGAAGGAAGATGATTAGTTGTGGAAGATTCTAAAAATTAGAGGAATGGGAAATTTTATGCAAAGAGTGGAAAGGTATGATAAACATATTTAGAAATGTTTTTTTAAGAATTGGAATTGTAGAGAGGTGGTTTTCAATGGTGTATTTATAAAAATTATGGAAGAACTGATCACCTAGGTGACTGGGTTGAATATGGAGGCCACTAAATTTTTAAAAATTAAAATAAACTACAAGGAGGAAAAGGAAAAGTTCCTAATTTAAGGGGAGGTGTTTCATCTATTATAGAGTGGGTTTAATAGAGAGACATTTTCTCCTTTATTTGGTAATGAAGTGAAGTAATTCATGATATATATCACATTGGGAGGTAGGCAAAACATCATACATTGATCTCATTTTTTTTAAATTAATTCATGTATAATATTCCTCTATGTTTTTCTTTTTATATCCTACACTCTCTTAAAAGTTACATTCTTGATTTTAAACAAGGCAAGAAGAGTGAACCATTACATCATGTTGTTATTTTTATGATCTATAAATATTTTAGAGGAATGAATAAAATCCCCCTCTACATCCATCCATCTAATACAAAGAGTTTTGATATTATATATTCCATGAAATTTATTTGTAATAATAATGAATCAAATAACCTTGCTCCTGGTAAATAGGGTATTCAATAAACTAGTGTTACTTCAAACCCCCAATCAAAGAATTATAAATGTAAGATTCAAAGCATTTTTAAGGGTAGGACTCATTATGATAAGTAAGGGGTAGATCTAGTTTAAAAGTGTACCTTTAAAGAGGAACAAATTATAATTCAAGAGGAAGAGGCATTAGAAGGGTTAAATTTGTTGAATACCGAAGCTTTATAATTCAAGAAGAAAGGGAAAATTTTGATTGGTTTCAAAGCTTCTAAGGCCAATGTGGAAGAAGATGAGAACCTAACTCATAGGTCATCCATCCAAGAAAAAGGGTTAAATGTAGAGTTTGATAGAGTGGCCAAGTTTATTGTTGGGTAGAGTAAATTTGATAGTATAGAGGTAGAATTATGTCTCCAAAAAGTTATGCTTAGGTGGTTTATGCATGAACTCACCACCTAAAAGAAATATACTAAGTTTCTTATAGCTTTGGTGTCCCAATAGAATCTTATGGATGAGAAAAAAATATGATAGCCTAATTGAAGAGGTTGAACTATAGGGTTTTGAGCTTAAAATGGGAAAATGTAGGACTTAAGGAGAATTTTGAATCTCTAGTAGAGGTTAGCAAGGTGTTGGTGAAGGATAACATTACTAGTCTTGAGACTCTCAAAAATCTACTGAGTAGTATGAAAAAATGAGCTAGGCCCTCATCCTCATAAATTCAAAATTGTAGTGAGTGTGTTAAATATATTGGATTATCTCCACAAATGTTCCAAAAGATGGTCTCAGACCTAAAAATAAGTATTAGAAGTTAGGAAGAAACCTTAGGATGACCTGGTATTTAATTGTTTTTTGGTTTTTCTTGGATTATTCTCATTATTTTCATCTATTCTTAAATTTTGTTTCTCTTTAGTAGACACTATTATTTATCTTAGATTTGGGATCCTAGTATGATTGTTCTTTTTATAGTTTTAGGTCCCTAGTTAAAAAAAACCTAACTTTACTTTTATTAAAAATATCAATGTATAACTTAATCCTCACATACCAAAAGTTCCAAACCATAATGATAGTTTACCAACTCTAAATCTAGTGCCTCATGTGACTCAAAATATTCCAAAACTTAATTATAATTAGCTATATAAATTTCTTCCTATTATGGATTTAACAATAAATGATAATCTTGATTTCATGAACAACCATGCATAGATGAATAGTCATCAACAACATTAGCATTCAATCCCAACCAATGTAGCAATCACTCAAAGTGTAGATTCTACCAAGGTATAATTGTATTCTACATAAATAATGGTTCAAAAGTTAAGTTATTTATTTGTGAACATGAAAAATCAGATGGGTAATGTTGTAGGAGAGAACAATAATCAAAATTTAGGGTTTCTAAGATATAGTAGGCCTTTCAACAAACTTAAAAATAATATGAAACAATAATAAGATAATTAGTTTCCCAAGATCAACATAATAGAGACAACATCACCTATTTGGCATAAAGCTCACAACACATCACAACATGCTGATCTTGATTATGTTGATTTTTGTGTAACACTTGAAATCTTTCAAAGAGAAATGGTGAGGTAAGATTTAATGAATAATATGCCATAAGCACCCCATGCTCCTAGCTCCTCAAACACATAAATGGTCTTTGAAATTTGAGAGTTTATTTTCCAAAGTGAACATGATAATGAACTAGAGGATAATTTTGATGAGATTTGTGCTTTCTGTAAATTCCATAAAGGTAATTATAATTTAAGGAACAAGAAATTATTCACCACATCTACTCTTCCAAACAACATGAGTATCCATCTAGATCCTAAGTCTAATACCAATCCACCTCCCCTAAAAGGGAATGAAAATACCCTAAACATGAGAGTACATATCAAAGGAGGATGCAACATCATTGAGGACATGAAGAAAATAAAATCAAATATAACTCTTCATGAGTTGGTCCAGATTACAAAATAAAAATAACTCTTATGGAAGTCCATTACAGGGAAACCTACTATAGATAAACCAAAATTTTCTCATACAACTGTCATATACAAAATTAATCTAGAGGTACCTCCCTTCTTATTGACTATTAGAGTATTTTTTAAGAATATACACAAATTCTTTGTTGATTATAGATCTTTGGTTAATTTAATTTCAACATCTGTATGTTAAAAGCTTCGATTCAATCCAAACCCATCCAAAAAGATAGTTTCACAATTAGAAAAGTAAATATTTCCTATGGTTGGAGAATTGCACAACATGTGTATTTAGGTTGCATATAATCCATGCATATACATGACTATAGGCATACTTATGTTAGATATCCCAAAAGGATATGTATTTCTACTAAGTATTGGTAAAAAAACACTAAACAAATATGTGGTGATAGACCTTTCCAACATATGGTTACCATGGAGAGTAATTATGAATCAAATTCAAATATATCTAGAGCCTAGGATGAAGCATCCAATCATGAAATAAAACACCAAGAATGAAGAGGTTAGTTATAAATATCCTAGTCTTTAGATTTTCACCTTCACAATGAAGTATGAAATGTAGGAGTTGAAATTTTATAGACCCTCCAAATTATATGAACAATAGAGTATAATATGAGGCATTCATATTGGGATTGTAGTTTTCTATTAAGAATAACGTTAAGTAGCTAATAATTCATGTAAATTCATAGATGGTGATTAATTAGGTCAAGAATATGTACCAATGCAATTTTTCATATCTCAAAATGTACAAACATAGGGCCTATAATCTGATTAAATAATTGAAAGTGTTTAATATAGTGGTGGTTCTTAGATAATAGAACCAAGTAGATGATTAATTAGCTACTTCAACTACAAATTTGGCACCATTATAAGAATCCAAGTTGCATATATTTTATATAGAGCTCGTGCCTTGTCCATTAATTCTTAAAAATGTGGAAAATTTAAAAGTCATTGAAGATGACCAATAGTTTGTATAAGTCTTAACTAATTTATGAAAATTTGAAGCTCAAATCATTAATGATAAATATTTTAAGTTTTTAGGCTAAGAGGTGCTAGGAAAATAAGATATTATTTAGCTCAAAGAAAATCATCTACTTTTGGGAATGGTTTCCTTGGAAAGAACATTTGATAGGGATCCTTAAGCCTAGGAGTGAATATATCCAAAAGTGAATGAATATGAGTTCAACAGGGAAAACTTAAAGGATGATAATGATCCATGTTATGTCAACATTGGTCTCAACTACACTCAAGAGGAAAATTAAAAGGTAATATATTTTCTCATTCATTATAAGTATGTCATTTCATGGACTTATGAGGACTTCAAGTTTTATAACTCAAAATTTATCACACATGAAATCCCACTAAAATAGGACCAAAATCTATTTATACAAATAAAAAGGCTAGTCAATTCAATCTTATAACCCCTTATCTAGAATAAAGTACAAAAATTGTGAAGTGCTAGAATGGTGTTCTCCATCAAGCATTGAACCTAGGTTGCCAATTTGGTGCCTATCAAGAAAAATAATGGGAAAATCATATTATGTGTCAACTTTAGGAATATGAACAAATATTTTGATAAGGAAAACTACCCTCTACCTTATCTATACAAGGTAATATAGTTACTAAATGGTTTTGGAATGATGTATTTCTTAGATGGGTTCTCAAGTTATAACTAGGTGTTGGTGGAATCTAGAGATAAAATGAAGACTACATTTAATATAAATTGGGGTAATTATGCTTACAAAATGATGTCATTTATCCTAATTAATACAAGAGATAAATTTAAATTTGATATAGACCATGTATTTCAAGGACTGATATGTAAATTCATAATCATTTATATGGATGACCTCACTATTTTCTCAAATAACATAATTGATCATATAAACCATTTACAATAAATATTTTAAATATGCATAAAGTTTGGCATCTCTCTCAACATTAAGAAGATCATATTTGGTTTCACTCAAGGAAAATTATTGGGACATATCATCATAAAATATGGGATCACGATTAACCTAGATAAAATTTATGAAATCTTAATGATAACACTCCCAAGTAATAAGAAAGATCTCAAGTCCTTCTTTGGTAAGATAAATTTTGTGAGGAAGTTTATATCTAGTTTTAAAGATATTGTTAGGCCTATAAATTCAATTATAAAATAATATACTAAGGTATAATGGACACCAGAAGCCCAAAAATCTTTTTAAGACATCAAGTATGCCATTACTCAGGCCCCAATGTTGATTATCATAGACTTCAACAAAGATATCTTCTTATATTCATTTGATTTAGAGCACATAATCCCTACTATTCTTACCCAAAAAATTAATAAAAGAGATCACCCTATTGCATCTGAGAACAAATATGAATGAATTAAAACTCAAATAATTTATGATAGACAAATAGATATATTTTCTTATCAAATTAGTAAAGAAGTTTTACAATTAAATTTTTAGTAATATAACTATTTATATCATACTAGATCCAACTGTCAAGTTCACTATGGTAAAAAATAAATTAGGATAATTTTAAGGAAAATGGATGGAAAATTTACATGAATTTGACATAGAAATTAACCCTACTAAAAATTTTAGAGGACAAGGTATCATGCAGTTTATGGCTGAGCCTAACCCACATATCACAATTGAGGAGGTCCTTTAGACACATGTATGTATGGGAGGCTATTATGTTAATTTAATTCAATATTTACTAACTGGTACTTATCTTCTTAAGTTAAATAGTGAATAAAAAGGATCCTTAAAGCTTGAAATTGATCATTACATTATTATAAAGGGGATTTCCTACAAAATAAATTATGAAGGTATCTATTTAAGATGCATATAATAAGAAGAAGCTCATGAAATTATGGAGAACCTACATCAAAATATAGGTAGTGATCATCCATCTAGAAACAAAACATCACATAAGATTCTAACAATGGTCTATTATTGGCCAACAGTCTTAAAAAACACACACAACCATGTGAAAACATGTCAATAATGCCATTTTTTTATAAAAAGAGAAGTACACACAGCAATGCCATTGAAATATGTGATTTAAGGAAGACCATTTGATTAGTGGGTATTATATTTCATTAATGTCACCAATATAAATTCCTTATTCAGATAAAAAAATTTGCTTACATCTACAAACTACTACACTAGGTGAACTAAATTAGTAGCAATGAGGAATTTCAGAGCATAGGATTTAGTTAATGTTTTTGAAGAGAACATCACAAAAAGGTTTTGTATTCCCATCTCTTTAGTTTGTGATAATGGTCCAACATTATAATAATTTGAGTTTACTTAATGGGTCCATAACAATCACATTACCATTAGATCATCATCCAATCATTACCTATAAAGAAATGGATTGGCTAAATCTACAAATATGAATTTGATTGATGCTATCAAGAATTTAAATACAAATAATCCAACAAAGTGGAATCATATACTAAATTATGCATTATGGGTAGACCAAAATAGATCCAAACAAGCCTTCGAGGCTTCACCATACCTTATAGTATATGGATGCCAAGGATTCCTAATAATGTTCAAATTTCCAACATATTAGTTCATGTAGGAATTTATGAAACCCAATGATAAAGTAGAGTCTCAATTGATGGGCATAATAGATATAGAAAAATTAAGGACAGAAGCTTTGTACAATTTTAGTGAACACCAAGACCTGGTCAAAATATGGTTCAATAGAAGATAGAAAACTAAAACATTTAGAATATCTGATCTAGTGCTTCTATGGGACAAAGGCCACAAAATTGAAGGGTAGAATGACAAGTTCACCCATTATGGATTAGACTTTATCAGATATCATAGATCTTTGGCAATAATTCTTTCTATCTAAAGGACCTCCAAGGTAAGGAATTGACATATCCAGTTAATGGGTTGTTTATAAAGCACTACTTCATGGATGTACCATCTAGAGATGTTGTGGAATGATAATGACTAATATATTAGAGGTAAGATTAGATTAATTTTAATGCTTTCCTATTTATGCTTTCCATTTTCTATCATTTTTTTTCATTCGAATAGTTTCATGCTTTCTAAATTAGTTTTTTTCCTTCTTTTAGCATTTCGCTTCCTTATATTAGGTCCATGTTTTCTAGAGTAGATGTATTTTATTTTGTGAAAATATGATTTACTTTTAATATACCCAAGTTGATATCTAATCCATTATGTTTCTCATACATGATTAATATTGTATATTAATTCCATGATGATAGGTCCACAAGGGATAAAAAGTATGGGTAGAGCATAGATAGAACACACAACTAGTTGGTTTATAGGTTACACTACCTTGTGTTTAAGATTTTCATAATCTAGTTATACAATCAAAGCTAAACTGGAGTTATATCATAATTTAATAATTTTATTAGGTATGTAAAATATGATCTCATTACTTCATATAAATTTAAAAAACCTTTTCATTTCCTCCAATCAAACACACTTTTCATGCTAATACTTATCTAAGGTGATAACCATTGATGCATATATAATTGGTAGGGACATTTTGGTAAATTGATTTTTAATCATACACACACCATCTCATATTCATCCTCATTCCCCTTCTTCCATTCATATTCTAAAAGCAAAAAGAAAAAGAAAAGGATCAATACATCCTAAAGAGTGATCAATTAATCCAAAGAGAAATATAACTATGATCAAAGACACATGATGAAATAATATCAATGCATCACACATAATGAAATATTATGGAGGGAGAAAGGGGGGAATCAATGGTATCTTTGTTATTTATATGATCACCTAGAGGGTATTACATCAATTCCTAAGTTTCTTTTTTTTAAAATATACCTAAAAATAAACTAGAATGAAACCTACAATTTATTCCAAGTTTTTGCTAAAATATTCAAAACAAGAGTAAAATAACATCACTTCATCACACATATATCTATGGTATAATCAAGGATATTATTTTGTATGAATCTTAAGGATCCTCTTTCATGTTTATGGTTTAATTATTCTTTTCTCCTATGGTTCATGTTTGGTTTTTGGTTTATTAAATTGAAGATTCTAGGTTCTTGAATACTTAGAAGAATTCCCATTATAAGTCACCATTTGTTGTAGTAAACACACCCCACTCTAAATTTTTTTCAAATAGTGGCCCATTATAGTTTGAAATCCTAGTTTTTTATTTGAAAATCCTATTTTAATTGACAATTATCGGGGTACTTAGCAAGGTTGAGGTTTCAAAGTTATTAATTCTCATATTAATGGCTGTTGAAAAGCATATTACTCTATGTAATTGCAATTTGTATTTTCCCCACATAAAGGTTTGTTTCCATTTTATGTGATTTATCTATACTAACATATTAATGTATTTCAAAGTTATTACATATATATACATGTTTCCTTTGAATTTGTAGGGAAATTACAGTCTAAAAATCCTAATTATTTTAATCTTCATGTGTTTTTTACCTTCACATATTTTGATACTTTGAAAAATTTAGTCTTCACAACATTCAGATCCCATAGATTCAAGTCTTCATGAATTTGGTCATCACAACTTTTTCACATCATGGATTTTGACATTTTTTAACTTTTTTAGTTCACAACTTCTAAGTCTTCGCTATTTTTGGTCTTGGCAGATTTTAATGTCACTCAAATTGGTTTTGTGTGTTTGACCATTATGTGTTTTTGACATAAAATTTTTTGTCCTTTGAATATTTGTATATTCACACATTTCATCTTAGTGTATTTTTAAAAAATGAAAAATAAGTATTTTGGTAAAGAATATGACACACAAAAGTTGTGAGCCTTCACATTGTTGAGGTCAACATACCCCCATTTCTAAAAAATGGGATCCATGTCTTAAATTGTGAAAATTGTTACCCTAAATTTGAAAATTCATCTAATCAGATTACCATTAGAATGTTTTTCACTTTATCTTTATTTGAATATCATTCACACCATGTCCTGGTTGGCCTATTTGTTCATGGATCTGATTTTACCTTATCTAAAATTTATAACATTGGATATTTGTATTTTAGGTTGTAGGTTAATAGAGTTCATTTAGAATGGGAAATACTCAGGGTTTTGTGTTAAATTTTAAATTACCCCTTTTACTAACCTTTGGTTTATAGTTGATTAATTGAATTCATATTTGAATTTATAAAATCCTTCATCTAGATTTAGTCTAAGTAAACATTTTGAATTCAATTTTGGTGGGAGATTTTATTTAAATTTTCATGGGAACACTTTAATTTGACTTAGTTTATATTTTATCCTAAATTCTTAGTCATGTTTATTAACATGACCAAGACCTTAGTATAAAATTTTTATTATAAGTTCTTCACATCCCTAGTCCCCTTGGTCCCTTTTTATTTGCACATGGTCTACCTAAATGAAGGTAGCCTTTGTTATATGTTAGACTAAGTCTAAAATCCTTAACCTAAAGTTTGTTATATTTTACAAACAAACCTTAGGCTAAAACTATATGCTATGTCTTTTATTATTCACAAGGTCCCCTTTATCATGTTTAAAACTTAGCTTAAAATATTTTTCCTAAGGTCTTACCCATGTTTATTAACATGAAGTAAAACCCTAGTCCAAAAACTTTATGTTAAATTATTTATTTTCCCAAGCACTGATTTAAATATCATTTTCAGTCATAATATCAATGATCTATGTTTTCTCGGGTGATCTAGATTCAATGGCACATAATCAGAGTTGAAAAGCTAACCCATGGCCCCAAAGTTAAATTCTAAGCATGTTATTAAAGATCAATAGTATGTGGCTAAGTGTACATATTCTCATTGATGGTGCATAATAATTAAAAACTTTAATGGAGCCTTGAGATAGAAATGAGGTGACAAGTGTCACACTCATGGCCAAAGAACATTCAACAACTAATGGTGTTCAACCTTGCAGATCAAGATCCAATGATGCATTTTGTTTTGACCCATCTACATCTGATAGTGTAGAATCAAAGTTGAAAAGTCAAAGAGTCCTAAGGACAACTACGAAGGCAACAAGTGCAACAATCACATGCCATGAACTAAATCTCAAGAATACTTCAAATATCAATGGTACATGGATAAGTGTACACATTTTGATTAATAGTCCATGGATTAGGAGTCATAATTAATTGGATCAATATCGATGGATCACAATTTATTTTTACAAATGAGATCAATAGTTTGGGATCAAGGTGGAAATTTTAACAAAGTTACGACCAATGGCATCTGATCTTGTAGATCAATATCAGTGAACCACATTGATCCATGAAAATAAATATAATGGTGCAAGATCAAGGCATTATTTCCAAAATTCAATTGTCATTTTTTAAATATTAATGAGAAAAGTACCACAAAAATGACACAGTGATGCCACATTAGAGCCATATATGCGTAATGTGTTGGTTTAAAGATTTTATGGACCCAAAATATGTAAAGGTATAAATACAAGGATATAAACACATCTAATTCATGAAGCTCACATAAATTCAAATAGTTTCCACCATTAAAGAACTATAAAAACCTTAAGATGACTAGAAACCCTAATTTGACCCTATGATCATCATAATCAAGCTAAAGAAAATTAGATTGTCATTTGTGCAAGGATAATTTGATCTAGAATTAAACTGAAAGCCCTAGAAAGCACTTAGGAAATTTCACATCCATGGCCACCCAAAAAGGTGTTTCAAGGGAAGATGTGGAGCCCTATCTAACTTTAGATGTAGAAAGGGGGATTTTCAATGACACATAGTTTGATGTTATAGCCCTAAATACTGGGGACAATAATTGGTCAAGCATATTTTTGACTATTGAGAACTAGCAACCCATCATAAGAGAAGAGGAGAAGAACATATATGAAATGAGGCTCTACTATGACATAGTTTCCATTCATATGATAGGTATATATTATGCTACAATGAAACCCTAGGTATTTCATTTTATAGACATTCTCTCTCTTATTTTTAAAGATGGAAAAATAGATAAAGGTATGATTATTCATGAGGGTAGTTTTAGTAAATTTTCTTATATCTCACCTATAGCATTTGAAAACTATTACAAGTTAGCTAAGCCCTAAGTAGACCAAACCACTATAAACAAATGGGCTAATTAAAATGATTTGAAAAACATCCTTGCCCTATGGATGTATTCTAAAAATTGAGTATTTTTAGACTACAATGGCAACATCCCCATTGGTCAATTCAAACCTAGGATAAGAAAGATCATGATTATGATGAATATTTTATGTGTAAATCTAACCACTTCATATGTGGAAAAAATTTGGGTTCCCTTGGTCTAATTTATGATTGATAAGCAACTCACCCCTCCTCTTAGTGAAGTTATCATCACCTATTTAAGTAGATAGTTTTTGGTAGTCAAGAAGAAGACTGGTAATAAATTATTCATGATGTCATACCACATAAAGGCCTTACTTACCACAAAAAAGGTCCCCAACCTAAGATAATGATCACCTAATATAAAAAATATAATTTCTAAATACTATTTAAAATTACACATATTCAAATATATGGATCACATCTAATTCATATGTGACCATGTTTATCCTACCCTAGCAGAGGGCATAACTAGGAATCCAATGTCCAGAGTTAAACCCTTGATCCAAAAGTCAATTGAGGCCATGGGATACATCTGGTTACACCCATATTATATAATCATCAAGACTGAAGGAAAATAATTCACTCCCCTCACACTACTTGTCCATGCACCCATCAAACTAGCAGAGTAGGAGGTGGCTTATCAATTATGAAATGGAATATATGGTTTTTGTAAGACCAAGGGGAAGGGACTACTTCATATCCTCCCCATAACTCTTGGTAGGACTATTTTTTCACAATGGGATAACCTTGAGGCTACATCCAAACACATGACCTCTTTCAATCTCCAAATTAATGAGCTAAGATAGTGGGATCCCCATGGAAGGGTCAAGGAGCATCTAAAAACTAAAGGAATCAATATCCTTTATGATCACTAGTCTATTCCTTTTGACCCCATATATACAAAAGCCTCTTCATTCTCTAAGGTCAATATTAGATTGAAAAGGCACAACATCACTCTAGAGTCTAGAATGCAAAGGGAGAAAAAAAGCAATGATGATAGATGGAAATTTGTCTCAAGATATTACTATTTGTTGAGTGGTGCACCTTGTATACCTATACCATCCTAGTTATAGAGTGAGTCTAGACCTGAGGAACAACTTGAGAAAATTCTAGAGGAGAAAAGGCCCAATGAAATTGTATCTTATTCAACTCAAGTAGAATATAAAGGATCACCAGTGGAGGAGGTTCATATGGTAGCACTAGACCCTGGTGAAGCAATTGAAGATGATTTATAAATGTTATCATTAGCTTATGAATCTAAGTATGAAGAAATAGAGGAAGCCAAAGAAGATAAGGGGAAGGAAGGATTATACCTAGTTCCTATAGACACCCCAAAATAAAATTTGAATTGGCCATTATTCCAGTAAAGAAAAATAAGCCCAAGGTGAACTTCACTCATCCTTTAAGTGAAGGTAATCTCTTAAGTGAATAAAACTCTATTCAGGGTCCAACCATTCATCAATGGTTTATCTATATAAAATTTCAAAAGGTACCTACTATGCACCATCCTTAGGAAATGATGCAAGCAATCAATATTATAGTGCATGAGAAAGTCAAGCCATGGATAGTTGTATTATAGAAGGAATAAGAGAAAATAAAGACTAATCCAAGAGAATCAAGTGAAGTATATATGGAGACACTAGCTCCCAAGGTGAAAAAATATTTATATGGTATCAAATTTGATACAACCACTACTATTTTTAAGTAACTAAGAAGAAGGCTATTGTTGGTGGAGAAGAGTTCACTTTTCAAAAATTGGAACCTTTTATTGGATTAACTCTAGTTGGAGGACAAAAACCTGATGAATACCCAATATTTGAAGAAAAAGTTCTTCAAATGGCTCAGGCTCAAATAGATTATTTGTAAATAATGATCAAGGGAATATTACTATAGAATAAGAATTTGAAAGAATAATCCATCTTATCAATCCAAGAAGATAGATTTAGGCAATTTTAGGACAGCTTGGCTGATTTATTCAAATCCCTAAAGTCAGTCAAGACCAAGCATGATGTAATAAATAAATAAATTACTAAGACTACATGACAATTTGGCTAATGGTAGACTTCAAGATACCAAGTAAATGATTTTATCAAGGTCTTAACTAAAAATCAAATCCTTAAATTCAATATAGTCAACCTATCCCACCTTAATATAACTATGGCTATATTAATTAATAAGGTCAAGGCCCTAAATAGCTGGTCTAAGTAGATGGAGGGCATTTCTAAGAACCTCAAGTAATAAGAAGATAAAATGTTACACATATTGGATAGCTTGATCTAATAGCCTACCACACTTAGTCCCTTGGGTCTAATAATTGATGAGGATTTTAAGCACAAGACTACTCACACTTAGTTATCTATTTTCCCAAGCAATGATTTAAATATCATTTTTAGTCATAATATCAATGATCTATATTTTCTCAGGTGATCTAGATCTAATGCCACACAATCAAAGTTTAAAATATAACCCATAGCCCCAAATTTAAATTCTAAGCATGTTCTTGAAGATCAATAATATGTGGCCAAGTGTACATATTCTCATAGATGGTGCGTAATAATTCAAAACTTTAATGGAGCCCTGAGATAGCAATAAGGTGACACGTATCACACTCATGGCCAAAGAACATTCAATAACCAATGGTGTTCAACCTTTCAGATCAATATATAATGATGCATGTTGTTTGAGCCATCTACATCTGATAGTGTAGAATCAAAGTTGAAAATTCAAAGAGTCCTAATGACAAATACGAAGGCAACAAGTGGCACAATCACATGCCATGAATTAAATCTCAAGAATATTTCAAATATCAATGGTACATGGATAAGTGTACATATTTTGATCAATATTCCATGGATTAGGAGTCATAATTAAGTGGATCAATATCAATGGATCATGATTGATCTGTGTAAATGAGATCAATAGTGCGGGATCAAGGTGGACATTTTAATAAAGTTTGGGACCAATGGCATATAATATTCTAGATAAATATCAATGAACCACATTGATCCATGAAAATAAATATAATGGTGTAGGATCAATCTATAATTTTCAAAATTTAATGGTCATTTTTTAAATATTAATGAGCAAAGTACCATAAAAATGACACAGTGATGCCACATCAGAATCACATATGATTAATGTGTTGGTTTAAATATTTTATCGACCCAAAATATGCAAAGGTATAAATACAAGGATTTGAACACATCTAATTCATGAAGCTCACATAAATTTAAATAGTTTCCACCATTAAAGCACTGTAAACACCTTTATAAAAACCTTAACATGTCTAGAAACCCTAATTTGACCCTATGATCATCATAATCAAGCCAAGGAAAATTGGATTGTCATTTGTGTAAGGATAATTTGATCTAGAATTAAACTAAA
Source organism: Torreya grandis (assembly GCA_037957365.1). Classification (NCBI taxonomy): domain Eukaryota; kingdom Viridiplantae; phylum Streptophyta; class Pinopsida; order Cupressales; family Taxaceae; genus Torreya; species Torreya grandis. The sequence goes on along the minus strand of JARHVA010004575.1, from coordinate 713,023 downwards.
ATCCCTAAAAATCACTTAGGAAATTTCACATCTATGGCCACCCAAAAAGGTGTTTTAAGGGAAGATGTGGAGTTCTATCTAACTATAGATGTAGAAAGGAGGATTTTCAATGACACATAGTTTGATGTTATAGACCTAAATACTAGGGACAATAATTGGTCGAGTCTATTTTTGACTATTGAGAACTAGCAACCCATCACAAGAGAAGAGGAGAAGAACATGTATGAAATGAGGCTCTACTATGACATAGTTTCCATTCAGATGATAGTTATATATTATGCTACAACCAAACCCAAGGTATTGCATTGTATAGACATTCTCTCTCTTATTTTTAAAGATGGAAAAATAGACAAAGGTATTATTATTCATGAGGGTAGTTTTAGGAAATTTTCTTATATCTCACCTATAGCATTTGAAAACTATTAAAAGTCACCTAAGCCCTAAGTAGACCAAACCACTATAAATAAATGGGATAAGGAAAATGATTTGAAGAACATCCCTACCCTATGGATGTATTCTAAAAATTGATTATTTTTAGACTTCAATGGCAACATCCCCATTGGTCAATTTAGACCTAGGATAAGAATGATCATGACTATGATGAATAGTTTATCTGTAAATATAGCCACTTCATATGTGGACAAAATATGGGTGCCCTTAGTCTAATTTATGATTAATAAGCAACTCACCCCTCCTCTTAGTGAAGTTATCAACACTTATTTAAGTATATAGTTTTTGTATTCTAGAAGAAGATTGGTAACAGATTATTCATGATGTCATACCACATAAATGCCTTGCTTACCACAAAAAAGGTCCCAAGCCTAAGATAATGATCACCTAATATGACACAGATAATTTCCCAATACTATTCAAAATTACACATATTCAAATACAGGGATCACATCCAATTCATATGTGACCATGCTTATCCTACCCTAACAGAGGCCATAACTAGGAATCCAATGTTCAAATTCAACCCCTTGATCAAAAATTCAATTGAGGTCATGGGATACATCAAGTTATACCCATATTATATAATCTTCAGGATTAAAGGAACACAATGCACTCCCATCATACTACTTATCCATGTACCCATCAAACTAGCAGAGTAGGAGGTGGCTTATCAATTATGAAATGGAATATATGGTATTTGTAAGACCAAGAGGAAGGGACTACTTCATATCCTCCCCATAACTCTTGGTAGGACTTTTTTTACACAATGGGATAACCTTGAGGCTACATCCAAACACATGACCTCTTTCAATCTCCAAATTGATGAGCTAAGATAGTGGGATCCCCATGGAAGGGTCAAGGAGCATCTAAAAACTAAAGGAATCAATATCCTTTATGATCAACAGTCTAGTCCTTTTGACCCCATCTATACAAAAGCCTCTTCATTCTCTGAGGTCACTATTAGATTGAAAAGGCACAACATCACTCTAGAGTCTAAAATGCAAAGGGAGAAAAAAGGGAATGATGATAGATGGAAATTGGTCTCAAGATAGTACTATTTTTTTAGTGGTGCACCTTGTATACCTACACCATCCTAGTTATAGAGTGAGTCACTTGAGGAAAAACTTAAGGAAATTCTAGAGGAGAAAAGGCTCAATGAAATTGCATCTTATTTAACTCAAGTAGAATATAAAGGATCACCAATGGAGGAGGTTCATATGGTAGCACTAGACCCTGGTGAAGCAATTGAAGATGATTTATAAATTTTATCATTAGCTTATGAATCTAAGTATGAAGAAATAGAGGAGACCAAATAAGATAAGGGGAAGGAAGGATTAGACCTAGTTCTTATAGACACCCCAGAATAAAATTTGAATTGGGTATTATGATAGTCAAGAAAAATAAGTCCAAGGTGACCTTCACTCATCCTTTGAGTGAAGGTAATCTCTTAAGTGAATAAAACTTGATTTAGGGTCCAACCATTCATGAATGGTTCATCTATGCAAAATTTCAAAAGGTACCTACTATGCACCATCCTTAGGAAATGATGCAAGCAATCAATAATCTAGTGCATGAGAATGTCAAGCCATGGATAGTTGCATTGAATAAGGAGGAAGAGAAAAGAATGACTAATCCAAGAGAATCAAGTGAAGCATATATGGAGACACCAGCTCCCAAGGTGACAAACTCTTTATATGGTATCAAATTTGACCCAACCACTACTAGTTTTAAGTAACTAAGAAGAAGGATATGGTTGGTGGAGAAGAGTTCACTTTTCAAAAAGTGGAACCTTTTATTGGATTAACTCTAGTTGGAGGACAAAATCTTGATGAATACCTAATATTTGAAGAAAAATTTCTTCAAATGGCTTAGGCTCAGATAGATTAGTTGTAAACAATGATCAAGGGCATATTACTATAGAATAAGAATTTGAAAGAATAATCCATCTTATCAATCCAAGAAGATAGATTTAGGAAATTTGAGGACACCGTGTCTAATTTATTCAAATATCAAAAGTTATTCAAGACCAAGCATGATCTAATAAATAAATAAAGTACTATGACTGGATGCTAATTTGGCTAATGGTAGGCTTCAAGATACCAAGTAAAGGATTTTATCAAGGTCTTGACTAAAAATCAAATCCTTAAATTCAAGATAGTCAACCTTGCCCACCTTAATATGGCTATGGCTATATTAATTAATAAGGTCAAGGCCCTAAATAGCTAGTCTAAGTAGATGGAGGGCATTTCCAAGAACCTCAAGTAACAAGAAAATAAAATGTTACACATATTGGATAACTTGATCAAAGAGCCTACCACACTTAGTCTCTTGGGTGTAATAACTAATGAGGATTTCAAGCACAAAACTACTCACACTTAGTTATTTATTTTCCCAAGCACTAATTTAAATATCATTTTATTCATAATATTAATGATCTATGTTTTCTCAGGTGATCTAAATCCAATGGCTCATAATTAGAGTTTAAAATCTAACCCATGACCCCAAAGTTAAATTCTAAGCATGTTATGGAAGATCAATAATACATGGCCAAGTGTACATATTCTCATTGATGGTGCATAATAATTCAAAACATTAATGGAGCCATGAGATAGAAATAAGGTGACAAGTTTCACACTCATGGTTGAAGAACATTCAACAACTAATGGTGTTCAACCTTGCAGATCAAGATCCAATGATGCATGTTGATCTAACCCATCTACATCTGATAGTGTAGAATAAAATTTGAAAATTCAAAGAGTCCTAAGGACAACTATGAAGGCAATAAGTGGCATAGTCACATGCCATGAATTAAATCTCAGGCATATTTCAAATAGCAATGGTACATAGATAAGTGTACACATTTTGATCAATAGTCTCTTGATTAGGAGTCATAATTAAGTGGATCAATATTGATGGATCATGATTGATCTATGCAAATGAGATCAAAAGTGCAGGATCAAGGTGGACATTTTAACAAAGTTTGGGACCAATTGCATCTGATCTTCTAGATCAATATCAATGAACCACATTGATCCATGAAAATAAATATAATAGTGAAAGATCAATGCATAATTTTCAAAAGTCAATGGTCATTTTTTAAATATTAATGAACAAAGTACCACAAAAATTACATGGTGATGCCACATCAAAGCCACATATGCTTAATTTGTTTTTTTAAAGATTTTATGGACCCAAAATATGCAAAGGTATAAATACAAGGATATAAACACATCTAATTCATGAAGCTCACATAAATTCAAATAGTTTCCACCATTAAATCACTATAAAAAACTTAGCATATCTAGAAACCCTAATTTGACCCTATGATCATCATAATCAAGCCAAGGAAAATTGGATTGTCACTTGTGCAAGGATAATTTGATCTAGAATTAAACTGAAATCCCTAGAAAGCACTTAGGAAATTTCACATCCATGACCACCCAAAAAAGTGTTTTAATGGAAGATGTGGAGCTCTATCTAATTTTAGATGTAGAAAGGAGGATTTTCAATGACACATAGTTTGATGTTATAGCCCTAAATACTGGGGACAATTATTGGTTGAGCCTATTTTTGACTATTGAGAACTAGCAACCCATCACAAGAGAAGAGGTGAAGAACATGTATGAAATGAGGCTTTACTATGAAAGCGTTTCCATTCAGATGATAGGTATTTATTATGTTAAATTCAAACCCAAGATACTACATTATATATACATTCTCTCTCCTATTTTTAAACATGGTAAAATAGATAAAGGCATGATTATTCATAAGGGTAATTTTAGGAAAATTGCTTATATCTCACCTATAACATTTGAAAACTATTACAAGTTGTCTAATCCCCAAGTAGACCAAACCACTATCAATAAATGGGCCAAGGAAAATGATTTAAAGAACATCCTTTCCTTATGGATGTATTCTAGAAATCAAGAATTTTTAAACTTCAATGACAACATACTCGTTGGTTAATTCAGACCTAGGATAAGAATGATTATGACTATGGTGAATAGGTTACGTGGAAATACAACCACTTCATATGTGGACAAAATTTTGGTGCCCTTAGTCTAGTTAAGGATTGAGAAGAAACTCACCCCTCCTCTTAGTGAAGTTATCAACACCTATTTAAGTAGACAATTTTTTGTAGTCAAGAAGAAGACTGGTAACCAATTATTCATGATGTCATACCTCCTTCAAGCCTTACTTTCCACAATAAAGGTCCCAAATCTTAGATAATGGTCACTTGATGGGACACAAATTGTTTCTAAATACTGTTCAAAATTGCACATATTCAAATACAGGGACCACATCCAATTCATATGTGATTATGTATATCCAGCCCTAACAGAGGCCATAACTAGGAATCCAATGTCTAAAGTCAACCCCTTGATTAAAAAGTTAATTGAGGCAATGGGAAACATCTATTTATATCCTAATTATACAATCATCAAGATTGAAGGAACACAATGCACTCACCTCAAATTACGTATCCATGTAATCATCAAATTAGTAGATTAAGAGGTGGCTTACCAACTATACAATGAAATAGATAGTCTTTGAAAGACCAAGAAGAAAGGATTTCTTCATATACTCCCCATAACCCTTGGTAGGATTATATTTTCATTATGGGATAACCTTGAGGCTGCTTCTAAAGATAGATACTCCTTCAATCTCTAAATTGATGAGCTAAGATAGTGGTATCCCCTTGGAAGGGTCAAGGATCATCTAAAAGATAAAGGAATCAATATCCCTTATGATCACCAACCTAGTCCTTATGATCCCATATATAAAAAATCCTCTTCATTCTCTAAGGTCACCATTAGATTGAAAAGGCAAAACATCACTCTAGAGTATAGAATGCAAATGGAGCAAAAAGGGAATGATGATAGTTGGAAATTGGGTCCAAGGCATTACCATTTACTAAGTGGTGCACCTTCTAGACCTCCACCAACTTACTTATAAATAGATTCTACACCCAAAGCAAAACTTGAGTGAAGGCCAAAGGAGATAAGGCTTGATGAAATTGTATGTTCTTCAACTCAAGCATAAGATCAAGGATCACTAGTGGAGGAGGTTCATATGGTAGAAAGATAACCTATTGAAACAATTGAAGAAGCTTTAAAATTATATCATTATCTTATGAATCTGAGGATGAAGAAATAGAGGAAGCCAAGGAAGAGAAGGGGAAGGAAATGTTAGACCTAGTTTCTATAGACACCCCCAAAAGAAAATTTGAATCGCCCATTATCCCAATTAAGAATAAGAAGCCCAAGGTGACCTTCAATCATCCTTTGAGTGAAGTTAATATCTTTAGTGAAGCAAACTTTATTCTGGGTCCAACCATTCTTGAATGGTTGATCTATGTAAAATTTCAAAAGTTACCTACTATGCACCATCTTTGGGCAATGATGTAAGCAATAAATATTCCATTACATAAGTAAGTCAAGCCATGAATAGTTGCATTGTAGAAGGAGGAAGAGAAAATAATGAGTGCTCCAAGAGAATCAACTAGAGCACAGATAGATAACTAGCTCCCAAGGTGATAGAATCTTTATTTGGTATCAAATTTAATCCAACCATTGCTAGTTTACAAAGATTAATTGAGAAGAAGGCCATGGTTGGTGGAGAAGAGTTCACTTTTAAAAATGTGGAACCTCTTGTTGGATTGACTCCAGTTGGAGGATAAAATCCTAGCAAAGACCCATTATTTAAAGAAAATGTTCTTCAAATAGATCAGGCTCAAATAGATCAGTTGTAAACAATGATCAAGGGCATCTTGTAGAAGAACAAGAATTTGAAAGAATAAGCCATATTGTCAATCCAAGAAGATAGATTCAAGAAATTGAGACACCATGGATAATTTATTTAAATATCTAAAATTAATTAAGACTAGGCAGGATGCAATAAATAAAGTACTAAGGCTACATGCTAAGTTGGCTAATGGTAGGCTTTGATCTACCAAGTAAATTATTTGATCAAGGTCTTGACTAAAAATCGAATCCTTGAATTTAGGATAGTCAGCCTAACCCACCTTAATATGGCTATGGATATATTAATTGATAAGATCAAAGCCCTAAACAATTGGTCCAAGTAAATGGAGGACATTTTCAAGGACCTCAAGTAGAAATAAGACAAAGTGTATCACATATTAGATATCTTGATCAAATATCCTACTATATTTAGTCCCTTATGTCTAATAACTGATGAGGATTTCAAGCATAGAACTACTCAATTCATGAAAAAAAGTGAGGAATCAAGGACAAAGGAAAATAATGGATGATAATAAGAAGGTTATGGGCCTACTTTTATCATCAGATGAAAAGATAGGAGATGTTATGGGCATCAAAAAATATTTGGAAAGGGCTAAAAAGGATCTCAAGATCCTAGAGGATCAAGAAAAATAATTTTTCATGAGACTTATCATTGATCTCAAGCTTGTAAATTAAAAACATTATAGAATGAAGATCCTATAGGGGAAGTAAAATATTGTGACAGAACAAGGGTCTTTAAGTTAGTTAAGAGAGGAATATTATTTTTTAATTGAGCATGTATACTTTTGAAAAGAGAATATTCTTTTGTAAAGGCATGTGCCACTTATAAAGCACATTGCATGTAGGTTAGTCAATGAGAATGTCTAGAAGTTTATCAAAAGATTATAAAAGGACATCTATCCTTAAATTTTGACATGACTAACTAACATACCTCATGAAAGGTCTATATAAAGAGGTATATCCTATTGTAAAAGGGAGAGAGTTTTTAGATCCAAAAAACTATTTGTAACTTTGCAGCAAATTAATATAAGCAAGGAGTTCTACAAAGATTGTCCATATTTGCTTATGTGAATTGCTATTATGGTTTTTCTCTCATTTATTTGATCTTATCTTCAGATTTGAAGGGTTCTTGTGAATTATGGATGTGCATCTTTAAGTGTAGAGATGCTAATTTTTTCTTATACTAGATTAGTTGAAAGTTATAAGGTCTACTTCATTTTATTTACCTTTCTTGCATATGTGCGAATGTTTTTTTCTTTCAAAGGTGAATCTTTAAAGTAAATCTAGTCCTTATTTACACTATTTTGTACTATCCATAGATGTTTGAAAAATGTGTGATAGATTTGAGACTATGTTACTTCATGTCATATATTGGTTAAATGCATGTTCTGATGAAACATGAAATTTTTCATAATGTCTATGCTAAAGATCAACAATATTGATATGTCTCTTTTCTACCTTACCCTCCCCTTTTCTACTTTTTCAATCAATTAATTTTAATTTAACTTCATTGTATATATTCATGCTAGTTTAGATTTATACTTAGGTCTGACCATAATTCACTCTAATTAGGATATATTGCCTTCATATTATTAAAGATTAACTTCAATCCACAGTGGCTCCCAACCACCAACTAATATAAATTTGTGGAATAGTTCATTTGCTCTACCTCTATTTCAATAAAGATAGTAGGATTATCACAACATGAAACTCATACAATGGACTCTATAAGTTCAAAAATGAGAAGAGTTTATTAAAAAATATAGACCACTTGTGATACATATTTAAGCATCAATAGGGAGGTGTTTCATTGGCACAGAAGGAGGGCCTTAGTTAAATATTTAAAAATCTGAAATATTTTTGCTCATTTTTGTGAATTCTATTCAAATATTGATGTACTCTTTTCATGCTTGTATTTCTTATAATATATTTATGTAAATATCAATGATCTTAATGGTTTATAACCACTCTTTGTGATTATTTAGACAAAGATAGATGTTCTTTGAACTTTGAAGTTAAATTATGGTAAGGATAGCTTAAGATATATGAATCTAAGGCATTTGAGGTTAGTAATAGCTATTTTGTTCAAATATTGATAGATTCTTTGCGAAATTGAGTTTATTTAAACTTAAAGGTGTAAATATCAATCATATTTACATATTTAGATGTGTCTTTGAGCTAATTTAGTTAAATATTGATGTTCATTTCCATCCTATATACATAATTGAATAAAATTTGCTTAATGTGCAAGTTTGAACACTATTATTCATAAACATAAGACTCACACACCATATTTTAAATAGGGTTCAATGCTCTCAAGCTAGAATTGCCAAGGATAAGGACCAGGTCATGTTTAGAGACAAGGTCTTCCCTCATTTCATTAGTATTTCATAGGAGAGCTAAGTGAGACAAAGTTAAGCATAGACTTTCAAAGTCTCAACCAACTTCACCAATTCAGGGTGCTCCTATGTTCAATCCTTATCAAGGTATGGCTTGGCTAGGTGGTTCTTCAATAAATGTGCCAAGTGTGGTACATGACCTTCCTTTTAATATTTAAAAATGTTTTCCATCACTTAGCCTAAATAGTGTTGTCATGGTTGAAGAGCACATTAAATATTTCAAATCTACTTTAAGATTACTAAATGTAGTTCATAAAAATGTAGCATGTAGACTATTTCCATTTAGTTTCAAAGATGATACATATGAATGGTTCCCCAATATTTTAGAAAATTATATCACTAGTTGGAATGATTTTAACAAGATCTTTATTAATCAATTTTGTAAAATCATTAGTCTCTATATTCTTTACCAAAAATTCACTATAGTGAAAAGAGATTCTAGTGAAACAATTAGAGCTTTTAATGATATATTTCAAAAATGTTTAATAGAACCATATATCTTTATAGACCTAATGAGGCTTTAACCTTAGAGATATACAAGGATTCCTTGGATCCCATGATTGTTGTGTTTCTCAAAATATATTCTCAAGTCATTAACACATTAGCCTTAACATATGCTAAAGTTGTAATCATTAATGACTAGATGCAACCTTGGGTCCAAATGGCATACAATATTCCAAATATTAATCCAAATTTACCCATTCTAAATGTTATACCCAATGTCAATCCGAATATGGCTTCCCTTAACCAATTCCTAATTTTGAATCAACTACCCTTAAGCCATGCTCATCTTGGCCAAATCCTAGTATTATTGAACAACGTTTCAAGTGGATCTCATCCACAATACCAAAGAGCCCTGGTGCCAACCATTAGAACTAGTAACACTCAAGTTAATAATTTTGAGGACCTAAAGAATGCAAATGACTCTATCTTAAAGATGGTTCAAAAGCTAGTACTAACTTTCTTTAATTACAGAAGCAAGTTGAAAATACAAGGGAAAGTTACAAAAGAATTTTCTCATATCAAAGGTTTAATAGGCCTAATAATAGGTTTTACAGTGGTAAAAATAACAATAATGAATCATCAAGTAAGAACAATAACACTGTGATTAATATTTGTGATGTTATATTAACTGAGTATTGCAGGGTCCACAATACTTCCAAGAATGGTGAGTTAGACTATCTTGAATTATGTAATGCTTTTGATTTATTTTAAGAAAATTTAAATACTCTTAAAATTGGATCTAATAGAGACAATTCTATAGGTACATCTAAATCTTCCAAGTTATCCAAATATGCAAAAAAACCCTAATGGTGGAGACCTTTGACTTCCCATTCCAAGAAGAGAATGAGCCTAAGGATATTTCTGAGGAGGTGCACACCTTTCAAAATTATTTTAAGAAGAAATATACTTTGAGGAATAGGGAGAATAAATAACCCTTAACAACTTCAACTCCACCCAACAACTTTGACACTCCTCCAGATCATACAGGTGACAACAACACTGAGCCTCCAAAAGGAAGTACCTCTAAACACAATGTTGATTCACCTAGTTATTTTGACAAGGGTGGGTATAACATATTTGAGGATATGATGAGGGTTAAATATAACATCACACTACATGATTTGACTCAAATCATTGAGCAAAGAGACTTGTTACTTAAATCTCTATCCAAGAAGACTAGTAAGTCACCCAAAACTATAAATGCTAATGTTGTTATGCATAAGAACAAAGTAGATGTCCCACCTTTCTTGATAACATAAATAATATTTGGTAAAAAAATTCATAACTATTTATTAGACTTGTACATCTACTAACATCATGCCTAAAGGTATTTGTGAGCAACTAGATTTGACTCCCATTAAATTTGATAGAGTTGTGACTCAATTGGATAAGTCTAGGATAAAAGTAATTGGTCAATTGTTTAATTTTCACATAAAAATTACTTATAAACCAAGGATACAAATGTTCATTTACAGCCAAGTGGTGAATATTCTTGATACATATAGGAGGCTTCTAAGTAGATACTAGACCAGATCTCTAAATGGTTACATGTCTACTGATTGTTCCCACATGTGGATTCCATGGAAGGGAGTTCCAAATTAGATCAAGATAGAAAGAGAACCTAAAATGAATAATATGATTACTAAATACAATGAAACCAATGAGAGGGTCAACATGTTAACTCATACTTATGTGTTTATATTCTTGACACCCCTAAGGTATGTGATTCTAGAGAAACCCTTATTATGTCTAGGATATGGAAGTTAAACTTTGATGGTGCAAGATGTAAGTCTGGATCAAGGGTAGGAATTATTTTAATTAATCTTATTGGGGAATAATTCAATACTTCTTACTGACTCCAATTTTCATGCACTAATAATCTAGTATAATATGAGGCTCTAATCTTAGGTTTACAATTTACCATCAAGCATAAAGTCAAAGCACTGCTAGTTTATGGTAACTCAGAACTAGTGGTTGACCAAATAATAAGTAAGTACAAATACAAATTGTCTTACCTCAAGAAATATAAGTTTATATCATGGTAATTGATAGAGTACTCTAGTGCCTTTAACATTGTCTCTATTCCTAAGGAAAAAAACCAAGTTGTTGATGAGCTAGCCTCAGCTACAACTAATCTTATGCCCAATAAGGACTCTAAACTAGGAAGCATGAGTGTTGAATTTGTTCTTTATCCCTTAGTCCCTAATAATATCAACCATTTTCAAGTATTTAGTGATGACCAAAAGATCTTATACTTCATGAATAGTTTAGGATTGTTTTAGGCCCACATCATTGATGAATCTGATGAAATACTCTTGATACAGGCAATATTGATGATAAGATCATCCAAATGAATGATAATAATATTCCCAAGGACATGATTATAATAGAAATATTATTTTACATGGATAAACTAGATAGGAATATCAAGGTTCCCAAACTAAATGGGAAAGATTACAATGTTGTTGACCTAGTTCCCAAGGTCAACCCCAGCTAGTCAACATTGGTACAACAATCACTAGTGAAGAGTTAAAGAGTTGTTGACCAAGTATAAATATGTTGTAGCATTTTCATATGAGAACCTAAATATCTTTGATCTCAAGGTCATAGCTCATACCATACCACTAAAATAACCATGTCAGCCTTTTAGGAAAAAATAAAGACTTGTCAACCTTGTCCTAGAACCTCTAATATATAAAGAAGTCAAGAAATTTCTAGATGCAAGGATAGTGTTTCCCATTAGGCACTCCACTTAGGTATCTAAACTAGTACCAATCATGAATAAAAATGGGTAAATTAGACTATGTGTAGACTTTAGAAATCTAAATAGATCATTTGAGAAAGACAACTATCCTTTGCCTTCTCTTGATCAAGTTACTCAAATTGTTAGTGGTTCTGTAATGATGTCTTTCCTTCATGGTTTTTAAGGATATAACCAAGTACTAGTGAACACAAAAGATAGACTAAAAATTACATTCACTACTAATTAGGGCACCTTTGCCTACAAAAGGATGCCCTTTAGACTAATAAATGCATGTGTAACTTTCCAAAGAGAAATTAACCACGCTTTTGATGGGTTGATAGGTAAGTACATTATCATTTACATGGATGACTTAACTATATTTTAAAATAAAATGGAAGAGCACATCATGCACTTATAGTTGGTATTTGAAATATGTAGAAGGTATGGAATTTCTCTCAATCCAAAGAAAATTATTTTTTATGTTATTGAGAGAAAATTATTGGGACATGTTATAAATAAGGAAGGGATTTATATAGACCCAGATAGAATAGATGCCATATCTAAAATAGAATCTCCTAATAGAAAAAAATAAATGAAATCTTTCTTTTGGAAGATCAACTTTGTGAGGAAGTGTATTTTTGGTTTTGAAAAAATAATGAGACCTATGAATGATAACTTGAAGAAAGATGCTAATATCACTTGGAATGAAGATAAAAATAAGGCCTTCAAGGAAATAAAAGAACAAATTATACAAGCCCCTATGCTAATAAGTTTGGACTTTACTAAATACTTTTATCTTTACTTTTTTTTTCTAACCATACAATTATAGTTTTCATAATTAGAAGATAGATAGATGTGATCTTTCCATTGCTTTCATGAGTACTAAATTTTAAAATGTTGAATTGATTTATTCTTTTATTGATAAACAAGCATGTGTTATGGTCAAAGTAGTGAAGAAATCTAGGCATTATATCCTTAGAAATAAGGTACATGTAATACTACTAGACCCTAATACTAAGATCATGCTTAGTTAATGTGAACTTGGAGAAAGGAGAGGTAAGTGGATGTCTATTCTCCAAGAATATGATCTATAGATGAAGACTACAAAGTTGGTAAGATGACAAGGTTTAATTCAGTTAATTACCAATACTAATCCCAAACTGAGTATCATTCAGGTATAATAAAAAAAAATTCAACCCAATGATTGGCATGATCCTATTGTTCATTTTCTAATCAATGGATATTATCCTACAGGGTTAAGTAGAGAGAAAAAAAAGATTTAAGACTCAAGGCAATTCATCTTCTGATCAAAGATGGAATATTATACAAAAAAAATTTGAAGGCATTTACCTAAGGTGTGTGTTCAAGGAAGAGGTATCTAATATCTTAAATACTTTCCAGGAAAATTTTGAAAATGGTCATCCATCTGGAAGGACTACAACCCACAAGATCCTTAGATTGGTTATTACTAGCATACTATCTTCAAGGATGCTCACAAGCATGTGAGGGATTGTCATTCATGTCAAGTTTTTAGCACTAAAGATCCTAAGGTAGCCATGACATTAAATCCAATCATTATTGATAAAACTTTTACATAATTGGGATTAGATTTTGTGGGGGTCATTAACCCCAGTTTCTCTGATGGTCATAAGTATGTTCTGACTACTATTGACTATTGCACTAGATGGATTAAAGTAGTAATAACCAAACAGTGTAGGACTGAAGAGATGATAAAATTTTTAGAAGAGAACATATGCACAAGGGTTGGGACACCTATATCCCTAGTCTATGATAATGGATCTACCTTTGTATCTATTGAGATAACTGAGTGGGAATATGATAATAATATTATCCTCAAGTTCTCATCCAACCATTATCCTCATGGTAATGGAGTGTCATAATCAACAAATAAGAACTTGATGAAGGCCATAAATAAGTTTTCAACTGATAAAATAAAAACATGGTACAATCTACTTAAGTATTCCATTTGGTTAGATAGAATGAGAGTCAAACAAGCTCTCAAGGCATCTTTATTCTTGTTGGTATATGGTCAAGAACCGATATTTCCCATAATACTCAAGCTACCAACATACATGTTCATGAAAGATTACATGGAAGAGTATCAATAATTTGGAAGCTCAAGGTTGTTGGACATCATAAAAATGGAAGATACAAGAGAGGAGGCTTTTGCTAACTTTAGCAAACACCAAGGCACAGTTAAAAGATCATTTAATAAGCATTCAAAGATAAAAGTTTTTAGAAAAGGAAACTTGGTCCTTATTTAGGATAAGTCATATGAACCCAAGGGTAAACATGTAAAATTCACTCCTTTATCGATTGGCCCATATCATATTTTAGAAACATTAGGAGACAACACCTTCAAACTAAAAGACTTATAAGGAGTAGAGTTCACATTGCCAACCAATGGACAATACCTCAAGCACTACTTCTCTATCATCCCACCTAGAGTCTTTATGGACTGAACTATAAGAATAGTTAGAGTTAATATAGGTAGGCTTTAGATTAGTTTCTTTCCTATCTCTTTCCTTCATGTCCCTTATTTGTACATGGTATTTGTATATATTTGTTATCTTGTTTTCTTTATGTTTGGTTTTTTTTTCTATGATTTGTTCCTTACTTTTAGTAAGTCCTTTTGAATAGTCATCAACTCAAAATACATTTAGAGGCTCAAAAAGAACTCCATATTTTAGGAATGTAGGTATGCTTTCTCACTATTGGTTGATCATGGATTATTAGAATATGAGCTTAATGTTATATCTTAGAGAAACTAGTAAAAGACTAATAAGTAGGATAATTGTTCCTAAAGATTATAAGCCTTATTTTGATCTAAGTTTGATTCTAATAAAGATTGCACATGAAGGATGAAATATTGAATTATTAGAACATAGTCATGCTTATACTTAATAAACATCATTTCCTGGGACAAAGTTTTCAACCAAAGATGATTGTTTAAAGACCAAACATCTGATCAAATCCCTAAAAACTTGGCTATCTTAGTTCCTAACCTCTTCTATAAAGTCAAAAAAATGATCTAAAAAATACAAAAAATAAGAGCTTATTATAAAGATAAAAATCTTTCTAGGCAGAGGTGTTTCTAGTAATCTCCATCAGGTCTATAGACACCTAGATGATACTGGAGTAACTCCTTGAGTGGAGCCAAAGGCATCTCTATCAGGGTTGTGGATGCCTAGTTGGTGGTAGAATAATGCCCAATCCTTCCTCGATCTAAATCATGGTTCTTAATGAATATCCAAACATGTTAATGGTTAAAGTCATGAACCTAAAATTTGTTCTCTAAATCTTGTGGTAATCAATAAGTGGAATCAAAGCACACACATAACATGACTAGGTCTTGACGTTTGATCCTAATTTTACATGTGCAAGAATTCTTCTAACCATGAACTAATCTAAATTATAGTGCTTGATCAAATGGAATAAGTAGCTTAATTATTAGTCTCATCTATATTATTTAAATTATAGTATATAGCTAGGTTTCCCCTAGATGTCATCTTTTGTTGAGGTCAACATACCCCCATTTATGAAAAATGGGGACCCTTGTCTTAAATTGTGCAAATTTGTACCCTAAATTTAAAAATTCATCTAATTAGAGTACCATTAGAATGTTTTAAAATTTATATTTATTTTAAGATCATCCATACCTTGGTCTGGGTGGCCTATTCATTCATGTATCTTGTATGAGCTTATCTAAAATTGCTAACATTAGATATCTGTGTTTCAAGTTTTAGGTTAATGGGGTTCATTTGAAATGGTCAATACTTAGGGTTTTGTGTTAAATATTAAATTGCCCTTTTTACTAGCCTTTGGTCTATAATTGATTAATTAAATTCATATTTGAATTTATAAAACCTTTAGTTTAAATTTAGTCTAAGTAATCCTTTTGAATTCAAATTTGGTGAGAGATTTTATTTAAATTTTTGTGAGAACACTTTAATCTAACATAGTTTATATTTTATCCTAAGGTCCTAGTCATGTTTATTAACATGACCAAGACCTTAGTATAAAATATTTATCCTAAGTTATTCATGTCTTGATCCCTCTTGGTCCCTTTTTAGTTCCACATGTTCTAACTAACCGAAGTTCCCTTTGTTATATCTTAAACTAAGCCTAAAAGCCTTACCCTAAAGTTTGTTATATTTTACAAATAAACCTTAGGATAAAACTATATGTTGTGTTTTATTATTCATAAGGTCCCCTTTATCAAGTTTAAAAATTAGATTAAAATATTTGTCCTAAATTCTTACCCATGTTTATTAACATGAAATAAAACCATAGTCTACAAACTTTATGCTAAGTTTTTAATTTTCCCAAGCACTAACTTAAATATATTTTTCATTCATAGGATAAATGGTCTACATTTTCTTAGGTGATCTAGATCCAATGGTACATAATAATAGTTGAAAATTCAAGCTATGATCCTAGAATTAAAGTCTAAGCACATTCTCAAATATTGATAGTACGTGTCTAAGTGTACATATTATGATCAACGGTACATAATAAGTCAAAACTTCAGTAGAGCCCTGAGATAGCAAGAACGTGACAAGTGTCATTCTCATGACCAAAGAAAATTTAGTAACCAATGGTGTTTAACATTGTATATCAAGATCCAATGATGTGCATTGATCTATCCCATCTAGATCTGATGGTTCATAATCAAAGTTGAAAATTCAAAGAGTCCAGAGGACAACCATGAAGGTGACAAGTGACACAACTTCATTTCATGAATTAAAGCATGAGAATCTTTAAAATATTGATAGTATGCAAATAATCATACACATTTAGATCAATATTCCATAGAGTAGGAGGCATAATTAAGTGGATCAAGATCGATGGAGCATGATTGATCCATGCAAATGAGATCAACAGTGTGGGATCAAGGTGGACATTTTAACAAATATTGAAATTAATGGCATCTGATCTTATGGATTAAGATCAATGAACTATGTTGATCCATACAAATAAATCAAATGGTGTGGGATCAATAAGGAATTTTTAAAAGGTAGTGATTATTTTTTAAATATTAATGAGTAAAGTTCCACAAAAATACCATGGTGATGCCACATCATAAAAACATAATCTTAATGTGCCAAGTTAAATATTTTGTGGACCCAAAAGATGCAAAGGTATAAATACAAGGATATAAACACATCTAAGTCATGAATCTCACATAAATTCAAATAACTAACACCATTAAACCATTATAAAAACCTTTAAAAAACCCAAGCATGTCTATAAACCCTAATTTGACCCTATGATAATCATAATCAAGATAAATAAGATCAGATTGTCATTTTTCCAAAGATAATTTGATCCAAAATTAAACTAAAAGCATTAACAAACACTTAGGAAATTTCACAGCCATGGCCACCCAAAAAGGTGTTTCAAGGAAATATGTGGAACTCTATCTGACTTTAGATGTAGAAAGGAGGATTTTCAATGACACAGTTTGATGTTATAGCCCTAAATACTGGGGACAATAATTGTTAAAGCCTATTTTTTATTATTGATAACTAACAACCCATGATAAGAGAAGAGGAGAATAACATGTATGAAATGAGGCTCTACTATGACATAGTTTCCATTCAGATGATAGGTATATATTATGCTACAACCAAACCCAAGGTATTGCATTGTATAGACATTCTCTCTCATATTTTTAAAGATGGAAAATTAGACAAAGGTATGATTATTCATGAGGGTAGTTTTAGGAAATTTGCTTATATCTCACCTATAGCATTTGAAAACTATTACAAGTTACCTAAACCCTAAGTAGAACAAACCACTATAAAAAATGGGCTAAGGAAAATGATTTGAAGAACATCCTTTCCCTATGGATGTATTCTAAAAATTGAGTATTTTTAGACTTCAATGGAAATATCCCCATTGGTCAATTCAGACCTGGGATAAGAATGATCATGACTATGATGAATAGTTTATGTGTAAATTTAACCACTTCATACATAGACAAAAGTTGGGTACCCTTAGTATAATTTATGATTGATATGAAACTCACCCCTCCTCTTGGTGAAGTTATCAACACCTATTTAAGTAGATAGTTTTTTTAGTCAAGAAGAAGACTAGGAACCAATTATTCATGATGTCATACCACCTAAATTCCTTGCTTACCATAAAAAAGGTCCCCATCCTTAGATAATGATCACCTAATAGGACATATAATTTCCCAATACTATTCAAAATTACACATATTCAAATATAGGGACCACATCCAATTCATATGTGATTATGTGTATCCTACCCTAGCAAAGGCCATAATTAGGAATCTAATGTCCAGAGTCAACCCCTTGATCAAAAAGTCAATTGAGGCCATGGGATACATTTCGTTATACCCATATTATGTAATCATTAGGATTTAAGGAACATAATGCACTCCCCTCATACTACTTGTCCATGTACCCATTAAACTAGTAGAGTAAGAGGTGGATTATCAATTATGAAATGGAATATATGGTATTTGTAAGACCAAGAGGAAGGGACTATGTCATATCCTCCCCATAACTCTTGGTAGGACTATTTTTGCATAATGGGATAACCTTGAGGCTACATCCAAACACATGACCTATTTCAATCTCCAAATTTATGATCTAAGATAGTGGGATCCCCATGGAAGGGTCAAGGAGCATTTTAAAACTAAAGGAATCAATATCCATTATTATCACTAGTCTAGTCCTTTTGACCCATTATATATAAAAGCCTCTTCATTCTCTGAGGTCACCATTAGATTGAAAAGGCACAACATCACTCTAGATTCTAGAATGCAAAGGGAGAAAAAAAAGAATGATGATAGATGGAAATTGGTCTTAAGACAGTACTATTTGCTAAGTGGTCCACCTTTTATACCTCCACCATCCTAGTTATAGAGTGAGGCTAGTCCTGAGGAACAACTTAAGAAAAGTCCAGAGGAGAAAAGGCCCAATAAAATTGCATCTTATTTAACTCAAGTAGTATATAAAGGATCACCAGTGGAGGAGGTTCATATGGTTACACTAGACCCTAGTGAAGCAATTGAAGATGATTTATAATGTTATCATTAGCTTATGAATCTAAGTATGAAGAAATAGAGGAAACCAAAGAAGATAAGTGGAAGGAAGGATTAGACCTAGTTCTTATAGACACCCCAAAATAAAATTTGAATTGGCCATTATGCCAGTCAAGAAAAAAAATCCCAAGGTGACCTTCACTCATCCTTTGAGTGAAGTTAATCTCTTAAGTTAATAAAAATTTATTCAGTGTCCAACCATTCATGAATGCTTCATCTATGGAAATTTTCAAAAGGTACCTACTATGCACCATCCTTAGGAAATGATGCAAGCAATAAATATTCTAGTGCATGAGAAAGTCAAGCCATGGATAGTTGTATTGCAGAAGGAGGAAGAGAAAAGAATAACTGATCTAAGAGAATCAAGTGAAGCATATATGGAGACACCAGCTCCCAAGGTGAAAAAATATTTATATGGTATCAAATTTGACCCAACCACTACTAGTTTTAAGTAACTAAGAAGAAGGCTATGGTTGGTGGAGAAGAGTTCACTTTTCAAAAAGTGGAACCTTTTATTAGATTAACTCTAGTTGGAGGACAAAAGCCTGATGAATACCCAATATTTGAAGAAAAAGTTATTCAAATGGCTCAGGCTCAAATAGATCATTTATAAATAATGATCAAGGCAATATTATTATAGAATACGAATTTGAAAGAATAATCCATCTTATCAATCCAAGAAGATAGATTTAGGCAATTTGAGGACACCATGGCTGATTTATTCAAATCTCTAAAGTCAGTCAAGACCAAGCATGATGCAATAAATAAATAAAGTACTAAGATTACATTCCAATTTGGCCAATGGTAGTCTTTGAGATACCAATTAGAGGATTTTATCAAGTTCTTGACTAAAAATCAAATCCTTGAATTCAAGATAGTCAACCTAGCCCACCTTAATATGGCTATGGCTATATTAATTGATAAGTTCAAGGCCCTGAATAGCTGGTCTAAGTATATGGAGGACATTTTCAAGAACCTAAAGTAACAATAAGATAAAATGTTACACATATTGGATAGCTTGATCAAAGATCCTACCACACTTAGTCCCTTAGGTATAATAATTGATGAGGAGTTCAAGCACAAAACTACTCAATGCATGTAAGAAGTTAGGAATCAAGGACAAGGGAAAATAGGGGCTGATAACCAAAAGGTTATGGGCCTAATTTTATTATCAAAAGAAAAGAGAGGAGATGCCAAGTGCATCAAATAAGCTTGGTAAAGGGATGATAAGGATCTCAAGATCCTAGAGGATCAAGAAAAAGAATTGTTCATGAGACCTATCATTGATCTCTAACTTATCAATGAACAATATTATAGAATGAAGATCATGTAGGGGAAGTAAAAGACTATGATAGCACAAGGGTATCTAAGCTAGTTAAGATAAGAATATTATTTTTTAATTAAGATTGTATACTTTTGAAAATAGGATATTATTTTTTAAAGTCATGTGCCACTTGTAAAACACATTGCATGTAGGATAGTCATTTGTAATGTCTAGAAGTTTCTAAAAACATTGTAAAAGGATAGCTATCCTTAAAATTTGACATGACTAACTAGTATACCTCATGAAAGGTATATATAAAAAGGTATTGCTTATTTTAAAAGGGATAGAGTTTTTAGATCCAAAAAACTATTTGTAACTTTGGATAAAATTAATATAAGTAAGGAGTTTTACAAAGTTTGTCTAGATTTGCTTGTGTGAATTGCTATTATGGTTTCTCTCTCATTTATTTGATCTTATATTCAGATTTTGAGGGTTCTTGTGAATTATGGATGTGCATATTTAAGTTTATATCTACTAATTTATGCTTATGCTAGATTAGTTGAAAGTTCTAAGGTTTACTTCAGTTTATTTACCTTTCTTACATGTGTTAATGTTGTTTTCTTTAGGGGTGAATCTTTAAAGTAAATCTATTCCTTATTTACACTATTTAATACTATCCATAAATGTTTGCCTAATATGTGATAGGATTTGATCCTATGTTACTTCATGTCGTATATTGGTTAAATGCATGTTCAAATGAAACTTTAACATTTTCATAATATTGTGCTAAAGATCAACAAAATTAATATGTCTCTTTTCTGCCTTACCCTCCCCTTTGCTCCTTTTTCAATCAATTCACTTTATTGTTAACTTAATTATAGATTTTCATGATAGTTTAAATTTAGACTTAGGTCTAACCATAATTAACTTTAATTAGCATAGATTAATTTTATCTTCTTAAATATTAACTTCAGGCCACAATGGCTCCCAACCACCAATTAATATAAATTTGTGGAATAGTTCATTTATTCTACCTTTATTTCACCAAAGATAGTAGGATTATCACAAAATGAAACTCATGCAGTAGACTCTTTGAGTTCAAAAATGAGAAGTGTGTATTAAATACTCTAAACCACATTTGATACATATTTCGGAATCAACACACATTTTGTACATCTAGCACATCATGTGATTTAGCTAAATGGAAATTAACAGAAACTAAAAAACTTGAATTATGATTCATATCACTTGGTACAAATGCATTGATACCTAATTAATAACTAGGTGACACTCATCTAGGAATGAAAATGGGGCATCTTTTGAGCACTTGAGAAGTCTATGTCGCATACCCACCAGAGCAAGTTGCCAAATTATAATTAAATGGTTAAAACAAGTCTATAGCTATTGGAAATTAATGTCACATGAATTGGAGATAAAGAAGACATTATTGAAGATATATAATTGAATTCTCAAGATATATTTTATATACAAGGGAAAATGAATATGATCTATAAATCAATCATATCTTAAAGAAGATAAATAAAACTAGCCATTCCACTTGTTACATTTATAAGATCAACATCATGACCAATATGGATCCACTAGACCTAGCTAAGGGTTATTTTACCATACATTATCACTATAGAGGGTTTTAAAGGCTCTATTTTAATAATACCACATAATAACCCCAACTAGGTATTATGGTTTATATCAAACCAAAATTAAATCTAATATAGTACTCACCAAAGCTTGTAGCATAAATGGGGGATAATAAACATAAATGATGTAAATTCAAAGAATAAATATACTCAAGTCAATGTAGAGGTAATCCTAAGCATGTAAATATAAATACATTCATAAGATAATACATACAAATATATCTCCTAATAAAAGAGGAGAAAGAGTTAGGAATACTTATATTGAAGATGAACTTGTTGAGCCTCAATCTCTCCCTTAGCCAATGGTTCTTTGCAGTAGGTTCTTATGTCTCATAAATATAACAAATATAATTTATCTCTATGTTAAAATATTTCTCATATTCTTCCAAAATACTTTTTATATAAGACAATATTCTTCTCTCTAAAGGAATTATGAAACCCTAAACAAGGACTCCTCAAGTAGAATGGAAAATAAGTAGATAAATATGCATAAATAAATGATTCTAACTATCTCTATTTGAAATGGGGTAAAATATGTGTATATATAGATGAATCTAACCCTGAACCCTTCCATATTTTTAGCCAACATGGTCAACCCAGATGACCTAATTATTTAGGAAATAAATCAGTTACGTCCTTGACTAAGTTGGCTAGGCCAACTTAGTTCCATAATGTGCTCAATTCCAAAAATAGGGTTAACCCATTTGTTTATGTTTGGATGATGGTAAAAAGAGGTTTTTCTTAGGTAGGGGATATTTGAGGCAGCTAATTTCTTAGAGGATCATGTAATAGAGGTGTTAAATCTTAGGGAAGCATATAGGAGGGAGTTATGTTGGTTATAAGTGGTGGTATATGGAAAAATAATATTGCGAAGAACCATTGGCCTACCAACCCCTTTCTTGGTGCACCCTTTAAGGCATGCAATAAGAGATATTGAGAATCGATAGGTTAATATAAGAGATAAATCATCAATAATTTATAAATTTTAAAAATATTATGTGTATACATATACCCCATTTAAAGCCTATCATGTGTCACATAGTTGCAACATGAGATGGTGCTTCATGAAAAGAACACAAAAACACACAATGCTAACCTAAGTAAATTGTAGTATTTTAAATGATGAATTAACTAAAAGTAAATTATTAAAATTAAATAACTAAAATAAATAAGTAATATATGTTTACCTTGACTTAACTTTATCATTAAATGGTTGTCTATTATGTTTATAGTTTTGATCGTGGAAGGCACAAAGAGTGATTTGGATAAACCCTAATGATACAAAACTTAAAGAGAAAAAATAAACAAACACAAGAAATTCAAGATAACCAAAATGTGTAGACATGATGTTCTTGGAAATTTGGTAATCTAGGGTGATAAATGTTAGGTTAGGACCAAATGACCAAGCCAAATTTTAGATTAAATTAGGTAATAAAAAATCCAAGGCTAATAAATGACCAAAAAATTCAAACAAATATACCTTAATTAATAAGGGTAATAAACCAAATCAAACTAAGGATACATGAAAATGAAAATCTAACATCAATTTGAAATCAATAACAATCCTTACTTAAACAAAGATGGAAAATAAACAATAAAAAAACATTTATGAATGAAAAGTAACAATACAAACTCAATAATCAATGGAAAAAGTATATAAAATGGAAAACAACATTGGTGAGTGAGAAGTAATAATCTAAACTCACTCAATAATGGAAAAAGCACGTGTAAATAGAAATGGACTTAGCTATCCCCAAAAAAAAGAATGATAGTGAATGTTTAAAAGTTTTGAAATGAAACCAAGTAAATTCTATAAATGTAAAGTGTTGGTGTAAAATAAGATAATCCATAGTCACTCAAAATTTACTATTATTTTTTTAAGATAGATAAAACCAAAACAAAGTAGTGCTATCATGTTTTAAGCTATGAAGAAGAGAAAATATAGAAGTGGGGAAATATATTTTGAATCAAACTTGCCTATCAAGTTGTGAATGAAGTGGGTGGTGGGGGAGATGTAGGAAAATCAAGGTAGAGAAACTATTTATCTAAGTCAAGATACTAAAATTAAGTTTGTCAAAATAAGAGGACTTTAGAATTAAGGACTCTAAAGAACTTATCCTGACCCCACAAATCATGGGTTATCAAATGAAGTATGAATATCATCCCATGAATTCTATATCCATGAAAATTAAAAAATACCTACCTTCTTACCACGTGTTTCCCATTCCACGAGGCCTCTTATAGATTTATCAATCTCCTATGAAGATTAGGTACTTTCATGAGAAATAAGGTAGCACTAAATATATTTTTGTATTCTCCTATCCCAATCTACTAGGCTTCCAAAACCCAATGGACATCACCCCTATTATGAAGATAACTATGTATTTTGATATTTTATTAGGTATATGAGAGGTGATATGAATTACATCTTTTGGTATGATGTTGAATTTTGGATTTTTTATTGCCTTTTGTTACTGATTTGGATTTTAACTTTTTGATGTATTTTTATAATTCACTATGTTTATATATTAATTTATTTTGCTTTTAGAAAACAAGTAAACTCAAAGAAGGGAAAAAGTATAGATGAACATGGATGTTTTTGTGCATTCCCTAATCTAGACAATGTGAAGAACTCTTTTTTGGCTTGGGAGGAATGACCTATAATAAGAATAAGATGAGAAATAGATTGATTAGCAAGATTGGAGGGTAGATTGCCTAGAAAGTGCTAGATCCAAAAATTACAAGACTTCACTAGAAGGATGTCAATCCACTTGTTTAATAATTTAAATTATAAAAAATTATGATCAAATATGCTTGCATAAATTAATGAAAAGTACTCAATCATAATGAAATAATTTTTTTAAAATAAAAATGAGTTCCTTTTAACAAAATGACATTAACTTGTTCAAAATAATTTATAAAGTGCTAAAACTTGATTCATAAAATTACTTATGACTCTGTGTTATAACAAAAGTAAAAAAAATAGATTTTGGGTTAGGGTTGATGGGTGATTTTAAATTTTTATTTTTGGGAAAATTAATTACATAAAGACCAATGCTGATCAATGTGTAACCAATACTAGTTAAGGGTAACTGATACTAGTCAAAGGTAATTGATGTTGGTCAAGGGATGACTGATGTTGGTCACTATGTGTTTGTCACAATTTTGATTTGAGATAAAAATGGACTTTTGGGATATTGTAGAAAAGTTGGTGGGCTATTTGGGGTTGGTTAATGGTCTTGAAGATATAATGGGGCCTCAAAGATATCAAACATAGAGATTTGATACTAAAATGGCTAAGAATAGTTAGTGAATATTTTGTGGACAAGGGGGTGTTTGGATTTTCAAAACTCCAAAACAAAAAGAGAATATCAAGAGATATTATAAGTGGGTGCAAGAACTAAACTACCAAAACTAGATGTTGAAATTTTGAAAATCATAGAATACTTAGATATTTATGGAGTTGTTGGCCTAATGGAGACTTGAATTTGAGTGTGAGCTACGTAAAATCTTAGAACAAAATAGATAGAGTAACAATTCTTGAGTCCTCAATTTTGAGGTAGTAAAGCACTTCCTAGTCTCTGGACTAGTTCTCTAGCTTGCTAGAAAGCTTGGATTAGCATAAGATTTTTGGTTTTCATTCCAATTATTCAACCTCATAATCAAGGGTTTTTGGGTAGCCTTAATTAATCTACATCATTCCTGGTCAATTGGCATCATTTAAGGGGTGATCTACATCGGTCAAGGTGGAAATAGTCTAAGTTGCCCAAAATAGTATTTTACACTTAAGTTTGGCTATTAAGAATTTTGGAAGTGGTTTGAGCTTGTTTAAGGTAGCATAGGCATGTGGGAAGAAATGGTTTAGGAGGTTAAGACATTAAATTCCAAGTTAGTGAATGGTCTTAAGCATAGGTGTCACTAAGTTATTCATGGGTTTGGTTGGGGTGTGGTGTAAAATGGGATTAATTAGCCTAAATAACTAATTCTAACCCAAGGGTAAATTGGTTTTTTTAATGGGTTTAAAGAAATATTCTAACCCAAGGGGGCCAAGGGGGTTGAGAGAAGTGATTTGTGATGAATAAAACCATTGGTTTGGTTTTCTAGTATCTACATTTTCCCCCTTTTTATTGTGTAGGTTTCATCAACAAGCTACAAAATAAAAATGAATGATGTAGTGGAAGATTGGATGCCCCAAGTATGGGAGGAAGTTTTTCCCCTAAAAATGGGAAATTATGAGGTGAAAATTAATTCAATTTTAGGTTTGACAAGTGGGTAAGTGGGTGACAAAGTGGTTTGGGTGGTTAGGCATGGAAGCAAAAAAGGGCACACAAAAGGAAATGAAGTGAAATGTTATAAATGGTGCCAATATTAGGATAACATGGTTGAAATAAATGGTAAATAAGGTTTTACATATAATAATAGGTGATAATTTAACTAGGCCAAAACATTAGGCATAACTGATATATGTTGTACTTATAAATGTAAATCTCCTAGGGAAGGTATATGTGTTTCTAAAGGAGCCAAAAATAGGGTGATCTTTAGAAGATGAAATGGGTTGAAGGTGTTATAATTGTAAGTGGGTATGGTCCAATACACCTAAAGGGGCATGTATAAAATTATCACATGTGTGTAACATTTTGAATCATGGAAAGGTAGTGTAAGTGGTCAATGTGACCAAGGCAAGGTTGTTGTAAAAAGTATGTAAATAGGTTTCAAGAAGCACCAAAGGGAATGAGAGTGGTTTAATTTCATAGAGAAGAATAGGGTAATATTTTATGGGTGGGTGAGGAGTGAGAGGTGAAGTGTGGTAGGGCCAAGTTGTAAAGGATCTCCTTTTTGGGTTGAAAGGATTCCAAGGTTGGGCTAGGGGCTATTTTTTGAAACCCTAATTTTCATGACCAATACTAGTCATGATAAGGTGAGATAAATTGATGTTGGTCATCCCAACCCTACAGGTGACCAACATTAGTCACTGGCTAAACCGTAAAAATGGGGGCCAATGACCAAAAGGTCATTTTGAAAATAAAAGGCATGTTGTCATGTTTTTTTATCATTTATCCTATTCTAGAGTATTAAATGCCCAAAAAGTTGTGCTAGATAAATTTTGAGTGAAATAGCTAAGTTGACAGTTAGAGAGTTGTGGATAGGTCAATAATTTGGTAGAGTGTGGGGACTAGGTTGGATAGAGAGAGACAAAGATGTAATGAGTTAGAGGACAAGTGATGGGTAATGGGAAAGTAGTGGTTGGGTAGCAAGAACCACCATGAAGGTAGACATGAGATGAGGTAGGTGATTTGGTATTTTGTGTTTTCTTATTTATGTTATTTTATGAATGTATTTAGGTATGGTAAGGTATGAGGATGGGGGTTAACTTAATGTTTTATTGAAATTAGCTAGTAAATAAGGTAGAGGGGAGGGTAGTGAGAGGGTGGTTGAGTAGATTTTGTTAAATTATAGGTGAAAATTAGGGTTTTTAAGTAAATTAGGGCTTGAGATCTCAACCTAAAAAAATATAATGACTGATGTTGATCAAGGGTTAATTGATATTGTTCAACCATGATCTGGTATCAGTTGAAATTGGATCAACATTAGGTAACTAATAAGCTAGTGTCGATCAATATTTGACTGACATCAGTCAATAAGGAATCAGTGTTAATCAAGGGTCAACTGACATTGGTTCTAAGGTAAAGGGTAGGGGAAAAAGATGTATTTTTTTTAAAATATTTAGAATTATGTAGAGTGTTGAGAAGTCTTAAGTGATAGAGATGAAGGTAAGGGTATAAGTTTGAGGTGTGATATTTCATAGCTATAGTTAAGATTAATTAAGAGTTTTCAATCAAAAAGAGCCTATGGGTAGTTAAATATGATTATTTGGTGTAAGTGTGGGAATTAATGAATGTAAGTGAGTGCTTAAGTGTAGTGACTATAGTAGTGTAGGTGAAATGTGTATTGGGTTTTTAAATTATAAGTTAAACTAGTTTATTTATCTAAACTTATAGGTGAGGTCACTATTGATGATGCAAGATCATGTGCCATTTTTAGAGAAGCTATGTAGAGATACGATTGAGGATGAGTGGGCTCATATGATGATGGTGGGGCTAAGTGGTATGCGACACTATCAACATGTGCCTTGAGATACATCTATGTTTATATCCCTCATTGAGATATGAGACTTGGCTACCAACACATTTTGGTTGCTAAAAAAAGAGTTAACTATTCTATTGGAGGACATCCACAAGATATTAAGGTTACCCATACAGGGTTGAGTGATAGATTCAATTTACAATGAGTTGGATGTATAGATGGACTTTTTATTTGGTGAGCTTGTAGTAGAGGCTCAATCCCATGGTGGAGGATTTTATTTTGAGGATATTTATCA
This sequence comes from Torreya grandis, assembly GCA_037957365.1. Taxonomy (NCBI): domain Eukaryota; kingdom Viridiplantae; phylum Streptophyta; class Pinopsida; order Cupressales; family Taxaceae; genus Torreya; species Torreya grandis. The sequence continues at coordinate 684,762 of JARHVA010004575.1, read as the reverse complement.
CATGGATATAAATAGGATGAGACTTATAGCTATGCTAATGATATCAGTCACCTACTATGTATTTCTTGATTTTAATGGTGGGAGGTATCCTTGGGCTCTAATGAGCATTATGGTAGAGATGCATGAGGACTAGATAATATATGCATGGGCATTAGCCTTTTGGTATAGGTTTATTAAGAGATATGGGGCTACTGAGTACATAAATGATATGGGATGAGTGTATGCTTCTAGCTCCATTATTGGGCATATAAGCATATTACTATCTTATGTCTAGTTGAATAACTGTGGATGGCATGGCATCTAGCCCAATTCAAATATATATATATATATATATATATATATATATATATATATATATATATATATATATATATTATGGGTCATATCTAAAATTGTGGACTACTCCCTTGAAGGACAACTATCCATATATTCCACAATTTTAGATATGACCCATAAGATATATATATTTGTTTGTTTTTCTTTATTTTTTGTAGACATATACTTTATTTATATAGGCCTAAGGTTTACCTTTATGAGGGAAAAACTATAGCACAATAAGGTTGAATGATGGGTGAGAGGTTGTTTAAGAGGCAATGACCATGGGGATCCATCCTATAAAAGATGAAAAGTATCCATGAGAATCATGCAATGGTTAGATCCATGGTACCCATGTTTAGTATTTAGGCTAAAAGTATGATGGATAATCACACTTTTCTTTACTTTAATCATTTATCCTTAAAGTAAGGAGATGAAGGTGATAATTTAGTAAAAAAAGGAACAAGATTAAGTTAGACATAAGGTGATTTTGAACTTGTTTTAACAAAATAATGGTCATAGATGTAAAACATTGAGGGTCTCTTTGGTTTCCCTTCAAGGGATGATAACTGATAAGCTCTCAACCCATACTTGTGTTATGATAAATGGTCCAAGCTAGTTGAAATTAAACTCACCCCACTTGATTTGTTCCATGTTAGTTACATGTTTATTTTCCTTTAAGATGAGGTCTCTGATATTGAATTCTTGATATATTAGGTGGTTTTTATAAGCACACTTGATTAATTCTTGATAAACATGAAGATGTTAAGTGTAGCTAAAATACACTCATTAAGTACCTCAAGTTGGGATAAAAATTATTGATGATAACTGTCTTCCAAGATGATATACCTTAGGGATATATGAAGGGAGGTAAATTGTAATTTGAGGGGCAAGACATCCTCTAATCCAAATATGAGTGAGAAAGGGGTGGCACCCATAGGGGTTCAAATGTTGGTTCGATATGCCCATAGGGCAAAGGGAATGTGTAAGTGTCAATCCCTACCTGACTCATTGATGATTTTGGTAAGTGTTTTTTTAGAGGATTTAGCTTATCCATTATATTGTGGATGATATGGAGATGAAAATATTAACTTAATGCCAAATGTGTTGAAAATATTGCTTACTTTATTTTTTTTAAATGATTTGCCATTATCATGATGATTTTGTGAGGAACTTCAAATTGGAAGATGATGTGATGATTAATGAAGTCAACAATTTTATCAGCTTTAATTGAGATAAGGGGAATAGCTTCCACCTAATTTGTGAAACATTATATCACAGTGATCATAGAATGATTTCTCTACAAAGAATGTTGGTTGGTTTCACCAATGAGATCTAATCCCCATTGAGATAAGGGCCATAAATCCTTAAATACTTGTATGTCATAACTAGGAATGTAATAAAAGTTATCATGTTATTAACACTTGACACACTTCTTAACATAATAATAATAGTCTTGGTTAAGGGTAGGCCAATAGTATCCAAGTTAAAGGATGCGTTTAGTGATATCTAAACCACTAAAGTGTCCACAAATCCCATTATGCATCTCTTTGATTATGTGAGAGATTTCATGAACACATAGGCATATAAAAAGGAGACCATCAAAGCCTTGATTGTAAATATTTCCCACTAATATGGTACAGTGATAAGTACCTTGTATAAAATCTCATCTACCATTTATAGTGAAATTAGAAGGGATGATGGCTAAGGAAAGAAAGTCAAAGATTTGGTTATACCAAATATTAATTTGGGTTTCCTCCACATTGAAGATGGAAGGGAGGTCTAATTTTGTGTAAGAGGGTTGGTTAAGGTGATGGATGGTAAAAAAATATTTTGAAATTGGAAGGTACATATGAGATTTGGGAAATAATAGAATCCAAGGTATCAACAAACTTGTTTGTTGAATGCGGAGTGGATTGAATAAGGTAATGATCAAATGATATCAACAATACATCTACCAATTATTTGTTTTTATGTATAACATCATTTTTACATTGGTTAGAACTATTTATTTTGTTGAACATGAGTTTAGAGTCACCGAAAATATTGATTGATTTTACTCCAAAGGACAAAGCAATTTGGATACCTATAACTAGGGCCTCATACTCAGCCATGTCATTATTGTAATCAAAGTCAAGTTTAAAGGATAAGGGAAAAGGCTCACCTTCAAGGGGGATAAGGATTATTCTATCACCCCCAGAATGTTGACACTTTTATCCATCAAAAAACATGGTCATTTAATAAGTAATGTCTTCTTGAGAGAGAGTTACATTGGACTCATCGAGATACTTAAGGTTAGAAGGTTGGTTTTTAGCTAAAGGGGATTCAGCCAATTAATCAGTAATGATTTGGAATTTAACTAAATTTTTTTGAATTAATTCAACATCAAACTCAAAAATAATCATGATCCATCGATCCATATGCTTATTTTGATATGGCATATAATGAATGTACTTGAAGGGGTTAGTTTTGGTGATGATACAGGTTTTATGGTTAAGGAGGTAATGATGGAGTTTGGAATCCATAAAGACCAAGGTGATGCATAATTTATCAGTATGGAATAATAATTCTCATACTCTATAAGTGTTTGACATATATATTATATCAACAACTCCTTATGTTGATCATCACGATGTGTAAGCATGGCACCTAAGGAATGGTCTATGACAAAGATGTAGAGGTAGAAGGGTTGGTCCTATTTTAGAGGGATGAGAATAGGTGGGGAAATAAGGTATCCTTTGAGTGATTCAAAGGCCTTTTGATAGTCTTCATTCCACTTAAAGGAGATGTCCTTCTTAAAGAAGTGATGAAAGGGTTAACTCTATCAGATAATTAAGAGATGAAGTGATGAATCAATTGAAGATTCACCTAAAAATTATGGATTTTCTTGAGGTTAGTTAGAGGAGTGTAGAGTATTACTTTTAATTTAGTAGAATCAACTTATATTCCATGGAAAAAATAATAAATATACAAAAAAATTCTTAATAAGAACCCAAAGATGCATTTCTTTGGGTTGAGGTGAACATAAAAGCAGATAAGACATTCAAAAATAACCTTAAGGATTGACAAATAGTCTTTATGACATTTAGACTTACTAAGAAAGTCATCTACATAGTATTCCATGGTTTTATGGATGAGATCATGAAATATGTAGGTCATGGCACATTGATAGGTTGCACCAGCATTAATTAGACCAAAAGGTATGACCCTATAGAAAACATTTCCCCATGGGGTGATAAAAGTAATTTTATGTTGATCTTCTGAGGTGATCAAGATTTGATTATAGCCTAATAATCTATCCATAAGATATAGCATCTCATGGTCGATTGTTAGATCAATAAGCTAGTCAGTGCTTGGTAAAATAAAGTCATCTTTTGGATAGGCAAGGTTATAATCATAAAAATCCATGAAACTATGAAGTCCCCCAATTTTTTTAGTGACATGAATGACATTTGAGACCCATTGGTGATAATCTATGGGTTGGATAAAGATGATGGATAAGAGAGATAAAGAACTTGTTTAACAATAAGGGAAATATGAGGGTGTATCCTTTGTAGCTTTTGCCTAACAGGCTTGGCATTGAGGTTGGTGACTATGTTGTGGATAAATATGGAAGGGTTGACTCCTAGCATATAAATGTAAGACCAAGCAAATACTATGCTTAAATAATGCAAAAAAGAATAGAAATCCTAACATTCTAAGGAATCTAAGGATTGACCAATTTTGATTATGCAAGGGTTATCTTGAGTATCCAAGTTGATGTCAATAGTAGCTTCATTCAACATGGTCTATGTCTCCAAAAGAATGGATTTATGAAGGGAGGAATATTCAACACCAAGATAAGTGAGAAGGGAATCATCTTCCTGACACTAGATAGTATTAATGGTAAGATAATCATCTTCAACCATCTTAGGATGAGTCAGAGGAATGGTTATGATTTCCCCATGAGTTTGATAAGTCATGGGTCCTAAACTAATCATATTGATCAAAAAAAATTTAAGAGGGATATAATTGAGATCATCAAGTTTTAAAGAAGGGCTTGGTGAGGATAGATTTTTTCCTTAATGATTACAATAGAAGGTGGGTTGGTTGGCTCTTTTGGTTGGATGAATCCAAGACCATGTTATTCATGAGGTTTTTATTTTTACATGGGAGAAGCTTGTGTGATCCATATTCATAATGACCTAAACTGAATCCTTTTCAAGCACACCAATGAAGGTATGTTTGGTCAAACTTAGGTTTATCCAAGAAAGAGAAATTAGAGGTGGGCATTTTAATAGAATAGGAGGCATTGGAAGTTGAAGGTGGTTGATCAAGTCCCCATAAATAAAATTTGTTTGATAGTTTGGAAGACTAAAAGGAATGATGGTTCTAATGTTGGAATCATAGCTAGGATGTTGACCAATATTTTTATGTTTTGGGGAGTAGGAAGGGCATTTGGAGTCAATAAGTGATATTTCCCAAGTGAGAGACATTAGAATGTGGATTCAAAGGGGTATTTTTTTATGGATTTGGGAAGAAGGTATGGATGATATTGTATAAGCTTGGTTGATGGAGGATTAATGGGATGCATATTTTAATGGGATGAGAACATCATTGGGGCAAGAATTCATATTGCATAACTTGAAAGGACTAGGGTCAGCTAGAATGACATGAACTTGACCTTCATGTTCAAACATGACAAACCTATGCAAAGTTGATGGCACACAACCCATGGTATGGATCCAAGGGCATCCAATAAATACATTATATTTAAACTCTCCTTATACAACATATAAGATCTTAGGAATAATATGAGGGACCAAATGTATATGAAAGACAACCATCCCCAAGGTATTTTCCATTATGTCATTAAAATATCAAAGTATGATAGCGGTTTTTGTAGTCATATAAAATGAAAAATTGTATGACTTAGGCATGTATAATGATACCCAACCCCTAGGTCCTCCTTCTTGCTCACACAACCCTTCTAGGCTATTCTTTCACTAATTCCTAGTCACCTGTAGCCTTTCAAACCCAGGAAACCCTTTCAAGCCCAGAACTATCCCCTTAAGTTTTATCCCCTTAGGACAACAACACCTAAATTATATAATAATGTTGGAACCTAGGGTGTCCTATTTTTGGTGCTATTATCCAAATGAATTTTTACCTCTAATAGTCATATTTTCTTGAATCCTTATCTTTTTCCCTGTCAGCCTAATATAAGTTCATTTAACCCATGATCATTAATTTCCCTATGAAATACCATTCAAAGTCTATTTATAATGGTTTTTAGCACTGATTTATAGTAAATAAGGAATAATATAAGAAAGTACACTTAATCACTCTTCCCTATTCTCTGCATACAACCTTCTAAGATCATTTCAAGCCTATTCAAACACTCATACCAATCCCTAGTCATCCAAATTACATCCAATTTTGCATCTAGTTTCATACATCACACATAATTTCACTAAGTACTTTGATGGGAGAATTACATTATCTTGATCCCTCTTCTAAATATTGGTATGTAGGCAACATGCCCACACATGGGGTGTGAAGTGCATCCAGTGTATCCTTTACACACTAACCCCTTCTCTATCTTTCCCAAGTTTCCATTCAATTTCAATAATAAAGATATATTAAGGGTTTTGAAGACTAAATCAGACATATAATGAGCTCTACAAGCTTCTAGGCCTCAAAAATTCATAGACAAGGTAGCATAGGCCTACCGAATGGAACCTAGAAAGCTTCCAACCTCAAGACAATAGCACTAGAATAGGACTATAGTGTTGGATAGAAGGGTGTCCATTTTCAATGCTCCTATCCAACCTAGAAATGAAGTTAAAGAACCTATTACAACTTATTTTCTAGTTTTGCTCCTCCAGTATTAGACCCTATCTCAGTTCAAATCAACCAGAATAAGCTAAGTTCTATTTTCTCTCACTTCCTACTATATTTACAAAATTCAAAAATACTATCTATTTACACAAATTATTAGGTTAATTAAAGCATATTATTCACTAATTTACATTGCTTAGATCAATTTATTATTTAGAAATTAAACACTTAATTTCCTAAAATAATAAAATATTTGGTGAACTCGACTTCAAATTTTTTGCATAAAAACCTTAAAACCCCTAGGGTAAATTATTTTTAATTTTTTTCCATAATTTTTTTATTTTTCCTATATTTAAAAATTATAAATTCCTTTCAAATTTTAAAATTTTGTAGTAAAATTTTAAAATATTTTATTTCAAACCCTAGTTGCATCAACTAGGTCCCAATAATTTTCCCAAAATATTCCATTTATTTTCTGAAATTTTAGTTGAATATTAAAATCAAAAAATCACTTCAAATTTCAAAAATTCATAGTATTTTGCAAAAATATTTTTGAAAAATCCCTAGCTGCATTTACTATCTCCTATTTTTCTTCTTGAGGTATCACCTTACATCCATAATCAAATTGCAAAAATGATTCTCACTTATGTAAAAAAAAATTACATTTCTTGCAAATAACAAGGAAACCATAGTGGGCCCTATCATGTATATGAATGATGAAGTATGTCATATGTTAGTACAAAGCTTCATCCTTTACATTTCATGTTTATGTTTCATTATATGGGATGATATTACAAACTTCATTGCAAAAAATGCACAAGACTTCAAAATTCTTTTTGCATATTCTCTTTTTCTCATATGGAATAATTACCAAATCCATTTCACAAAATGCATTCAAAATATTATGTTGCACGTCAAATGCCTTTATGCAAAAATTCATGTTCTCTATCCTTTGCTTTCTATTCCTCATGTGGAAAAAATTTCAAGCTTATCATGCTTAAACACATTAGAAATGTTATAGCACATGCCAAAGTTTCTTACAAATTAATGAAAAAATTAATGCTTTCTATCACTTTCTCTCTCTCTCTCTCTCTCTCTCTCATGTGGAAAAATTTTCAAGTTTATCATACTAAACATATTAGAAATGTCATATGACATATCAAAGTTCTAAATGTATTCGTGTAAAATATCATGCTCTCTATTACATACTTTCTCTCTCTCTCATGAGGAAAGTTTTTCAAGACTATCTTTAAAAACATATTAGAAATTTCATGATTCAAATCAAAGTTTTCTATGCATTAATGAACAATTCCATGTTCTCTATCCCTTGTTTGTTATCTATCATGTGGAATGTTCTTTATAAACATATTGCTATACATGGTTTCTAATTAGATTTATCTAACTCTTTGACTACTTTTAAGTATCTCCCTATTACTAATAGACACAAACAAACACTAGTGGTTATATCTATCCCTCCTCTCTTCAAACTTGATTCATCTAGCTTTTATCATGCACATACTACTAGCTCTATGCCTATATTAGATTAGGTAGTACATGTTATCACCCAAGTTTACAAAGATAGGTAGGTTGATTACACCCATTTTTATATCTTTGCCACTCATGTTTCACCCCTTTTGATCTAGTTTCATCTCCTCCACATATTATAATTCTTCTTATAGTCTAGATTTAGCCATAGTTGAGACCTTCATCACCAGCACAGAGAGTTCATACACTTACATAGATACAAGATTCTAGATAGATTTTAGCTACCATATTCACACCCAAGGTAGTCTCATTGAGATCTGATGCATCTACACATAGAGCACATATTTAGAGAGCTTATCCTACTACTAGATGGGTCCCTAAGAGTCCTACAATTACATCCACTTCTTAAAGTTCCAAGGGGACCCCACTTTCCACTATAGATATTTTAGAGCATTTACAACATATACATCTTTCAAATCCATTGTCTCAACATTTCCATCATGCTTCACAATCAAGCACGATCCTTCTTCTTGATACAAGATAACATGATAAAGAGTCTCCCATGAGACTCATTGATTAGTATCATTTATTCACAATATTACTTGTACATAGCTTCCTTTTGCTTGATTTTACATAGTTACTTTTCAATTTCTTGTGCATAGTCTCTCCTGATTGATTATACATAGTTTAAATATTTCAAAATATAAAAACAATATAACAATTCAAAATATAAAACATTCAAAACATATCAAAAATACCAAAAACATTTTGATTGTATGCATCATCCATGCTTTACATTACTAATATCATGCTAGGACTTACATTTGTTGTTTCATGCTATTGTATGCTGATTTTTCTATATTACCATACTTCACTTGATCTTCTTTGAGTGTGCGAAATGACACATATCTACTTGATTTTTTTCATTTTAGCCATTGAGGGGGAACTCCTACTTCTACAATTGAGACACACATTGATATACATACCCACTGGGGGCATCTTATACATGACTACACCATCCAAGTTATGTCATTCCTACACTACATACTCTGAGTTATCATGTTGATTTACATTACTTTATAGCTTACATAGAATATTATATCAATATTTCACTATTATTTAGCATTTATATATCTCTTATCATATACCTAGTCTTATACTACACATGTTTTTTATACTTTCACATTTGCTTTGATTAGTTACATGTGTTTTTATCTTTCCAATTATTACATGCTTTCTATGCTTGCTTAGCATAGATTATGTGATTGCATTTTATAGTTCCTATTTGACTCCTACTTATGCCTTAGGAAATTTACCAATGTTTTTTCCTTCTATTCATGTGTGTGCCTTAGGACATTTACCAATGTCATTTGTTTTACTCTTTTATGTGCCTATGGCCCTTGTGTCAACTTTTCTTATTTCATTTGTATATATATGTGGCATTTGAACATGCCTTCCATGCTTTGTTTCTAGTTTGGGTGACATGTGCCCATGTCCCTTGTTTGAATATCCCCTTGGCCATCCTTGTGTGCTTATTGCTTGTTTGGTTGATTGATTTTTTTATTTTCAATGTGTGCAATTCCATGATCCATATCATGTATTTCCCTTGCTTTCTTGGATGCCATGGTGGACATCATGCTCCATCCTTATAACTAAAAACTAATCTATAACATTTCTAGTTCAGTAATTTGCACATGATTTCACATTGTTATATCTATCTAGGCATACCCTTGTTGATCTAACAATCTATCAATACAAACATTGTTATATCCTAAAACATATTGTCAAATATCAAATGATATATCATATATCTATATAGCTTAACACACTTGTAGGAATATTTTATTCTGAGGGTAGTCATTATAGGTTCATCATTACTACTCTTAAAAAAGGGGCCATCAAATAAGATTTTTTTCATAGAGATAAAAGATCTTAACAGTCAAAACAATAACATTTAGACCACTCAGTACATAATCTAAAGGTCCAACCAATCAAAGTAGAGAAAAATAGTGACAGTTCTAGATTAGTAACTAGTTTTCACACTAGAAAATAGTGCTAAAAATGGATAGTGGTGCTAAACATAGGGGTGCCCACATTTTGGTTCTCCTATCCAAGCAGAAAAAACAATTAAGTTTTCCAAAAATAGTCAAAAAGTTCAATTCAAGGATAGTTTTTACACTTCTAGATTAGTTAGATTCAGTAGTCTCAATATAGTTTTTTAAGATATAGGGGGTTATCATGTACGGCATGATGGTTCTCACTTTTAGTTCAGATTAGGTATTTGGCATAACTTCCAAATTAGAATCCATGTTCTAGACATCAATGATTTGGGGTAATGTGCACAACACATTAATCTTCTTTTATTTTTGAGTTTAGTTTATTCCAGGCATTCTCAGTAGTCACATGCCTTACTCCATTTATAGGTGGTTGGCATCATTTTCAAGTTGAAATTTCATACAAGTTTAAATTTATGAGTTTACAAGTTCTTGAGTTGGCTTTTATATAAGCCTAGTACATTAATTTTGGAGTGGCTTTCATACAAGCCTAACGTCCATTTTTTGAAATGGTAAAGAGTGACCTAGTTTCCAGCATACATTCAGGCTATCCACACCACATTTTTAGATTTATAGCACATCCATGGGATCCATGAGCCATTTCATATGACATATATTATATATTGATATCACTTTATAGCTTCACTTCATGAAGTAATGATGGAGCCAAAGGGCCAACATTTGTATTCTTGAACCACTTATTTAGAGGTATTAGACACATAGTCCAAACATTTATTAACACTCACATGATTCATTAAATTCACTTAGTTGGCAATGATAGACCTAAAGGGCCAACGTTTGCATTCTTGAGCTACCTTCTAGGGAATTGAACACTCAACTCTGTTTATGATATTGCTCTTGATTCAACACATACTTAACAAAATCTAGCATAATCCAACATCACAACAGGTTTTGTATTGGTTCACATACTTAGTGAGGTGTATCCATTCCTTTCTCTTCCTCTTACTTAGCTTTTATATGTTCTTATTTTAGATATAGCATATCTAGTAAGAACTAATCTACTTTATGTTTTCATTTATAGATTCACACTTCACATCATGCTCTCTCTATGCACATCTAGCATCACGTAGCTTCATGAGCTTCTCCTTATAGGTAAGTTTAGGTATGCTTTATTTTTCCTTTATCCTAGTATTTCAATTTTTTGTATCATTAGAATAAATGAGGGGCAAATGTAGTCATATAAAATGTGAAATTGGATGACTTAGGTATGGTTAATGATACCCAACCCCTAGGTCCTCCATGTTCACACAACCCTTCTAGGCTATTCTTTCACTAATTCCTAATCATACATATCCTTCCAAAATTAGTTCTTTCAGACTTAAATAGCCCTTTTAGGCCTAGATCTATCCCCCCAAGTCTCATTCCCTTAGGACAATAGCACTCAAATTGGATAGGAGCACTAGAACCCAAGGTGTCTTATTTCTAGTGTTGTTGTCCAAGTGCATTTTTACCTCTAACAATCATATTTTCTCGAATCCTTATCTTTTTCCCTATTGGCCTCATATAAGTTCATTTAACCCACTATCATTAATTACCCTATAAAATGCCATTCAAATTCCATTTGAAAGGGTTGTTGGCACTCATTTATAGGAAAGAAGTAAGAATACAAATAAGTACACTCAAGCACTCTTCCATATTTTTCCAAATATCCTTATAAGAGTATTTAAATCCTATTCAAGCACTCATACCAGTCCCTATTCATCCAAATTACATCTAATTTTTCATCTAGTTACATACAACACACAATTTCACCAAACACTTCAATGGGAGAACTACATTAGCTTTATCCCTCTTTAGAGTATTGGTATGTAGTCAGTGTGCCCACACATAGGGTTTGAAGTGCATCTAGTGTATCCTTTACAGACTAACCCCTTCTCTCTCTTTCCCAATTTTCCATTTAATTTCAAGCATAAAGAGCTCATGAGGGTTTTGAAGACTAAATCAGGTATACAACAAGCTCTACAAGCTTTTAGGCCTCAAAAATTCATAGACAAGGTAATGCAGGCATGCTAAATAAAACCCAAAAATCTTTCAGCCTCAGGATAATAGCACTAGAATAGGATTATAGCATCAAATAATAGGGTTTCCACTTTTAGTGCTCCTATCCAACCCAAAAATGAAGTTCAAGAACCTATTCTAGCATATTTTCTAGTCTTACTCCTCTAGTATCAATTTCGGTCTTAGTCCAAATCAACTAGAATAAGCTAAGTTATATTATCTCTCACTTCATTTTATATTTAAAAAAGGCAAAAATACTATCTATTTACACAAATTACAAGGTTAATTAAAGAATATTATTTACTAATTTACATTTCTTAGATCCATTTATTACTTAGGAATTAAACACTTAATTTCCTAAAACAATAAAATAGTTTCAGACAAGCTGTTCTCTAGGAGATTAATTTAATGGTAGGGATGGGAGGAAATGATATTGATGTTATCACCCACATCAATCATAACCCTTTTCATCTAGGTTTGGTTAATGTAGATGGTGATAAAGAGGGGAGGATATGGATCATCAGGATGGACTAGGGGTATCTTTGAATCCTATAATGTGATGAGGGTGGATAGCTGAAGGGCTCCCACTGGGGCTATTAGTGGTCAAGGATATTCAAGTTGAACCTCAATCGATTGCAAGGCTTCCATCATCGCTTAATGGTTTTGGGGTAAGGTTTGGATTAACTTATAAATTCATCTTCATAGGGGATTGGTGAAGCTATTTAAGAACTAACCTATGTATTAGCCTAGATGGGTTGGATTGGGGTGTACCCAAGATAGAAATCTTGGGCTTTGGTAAAGGTGATTGGGATGCTTTCATATAATAAGGGTATGTCCAAGGGATGGATACCTTAGATTTCCCTTTAACCTTTTAGGTTTATGATCTATTGACCATATAGATGGCATTTATTTGGAAAGTATGTGGGATATTAGGTTGCTTCATTTCCTTCATGCTCTTAGATGAGAGTTTGGGGATAGGTTTACATGGGGTGGTAACTTTGGGTTTTTGGATTGGTGGTGGGATAAGAGGAATTTAATCTATCAAAATATCATCCAAATCACATATTTTTTGTATTAGGTCTTGAAGAGATTTACAATTATCCATGTCATATCCAAGTTTCCTATGGTATGCAAAGATTAAGTTGTCAATGAACCAAGTTGGCTTTGGGATAAGAGGGTAAAATGATTTTATGGGAGGTAAGGTTATGCAAAAAAATTGTATCAACCTTTATAATATGGTATAATAGGATTCTATTAATGTTGGTAATTAGGTGAAAGTATTGGATTTGAATATTGGGGTGGATACCTTTTTATGGGTAGGTTTAGTGAATATAACTTTGGTTGGTGTAATGCTTTTGGTATATGGTTTTGAGTTTGAGGGTTTGATAAGAATAGGTGGAGGTGTGGATAGAAGTGGAGGTTATACTTATGGTTTCATTGTTGTAAGGATTGGTATTTTCAACAAGGCATAATGGTGAGGTCCTAAAATGGATGATGGATGTGGCCCTAGAATGAAGGGTAAAGTTGAAATAAGAGGTAAAGTGGTTTTGGGTTTCTAAATCCTAGATGGTTTAATCCTCCTTGTTGGTTTGGTTTGCATAGTTTTAGGTGGGATTGGTGGTGTCAATTCTAATTTAAAATTAGGATGGGTGAGATTTTGATTTGTAAGGATACCTAGTCTTTTGATAGGATTTAATGAGGAATTGGAATTTTATTTGTTGGTCTTTGGGTTGGTTGGTTAGTTTAAAGTTTAAGATTTGGATGTTTTTGTTGATTTGGCTAAAGTAGTGCTGGTTTCATTTATGGAATTTGAAGGTTGGGTGGAAAATGGTTTATTTGGTGACTCATTTGTTTTGGGGTAAATAATTCTAAGGAAGTTCCAAAACATGGTCTGGTCAAGGTTTAGTTGAGATAAAAATTCTAGATTTTGGACCAACCTTGAAAATAGTTTATATATAGGCTTATCTTCCTCAGAGGTGGTTTCTAAGGATGGACCAAGTCACTATAGAAGTGGGATGGTCATGTTTTCCTTTTCCTTTATAAATGGTTCTAAGGAATTTGTGGGTAATTCTACTATGGAAGGATTAGGTGAGATGATATCTTCCTTAGTTATGATTTCTGAAGGAAGGATAACTAGTTCTAATATGGAATAAAATGGCATGGGAGTGGTGGTTTATTCCTTTGTTATGCTTCCTAAAGGATATGGGTGACTCCACTATGAAATTAAGTATAGAAGGGATGGTAGTTTCTTCATTCATTATGATTTTAGAAGGATATATGGTTATTTCCACTATGGAAGTGAGTGGAGAAGAAGTGGTGGTTTGGGCCATGGGTTCATCAAATATAAGTTCATTAATAGCAATGTTAACCATATGAACCTCATGTTTGTGGGATGTTTCCACATTCATACATTCATTTTTTATGGGAGGTGGGTGTTTTTTGAATGGTTGTTAGGATATTTAAATCACTTTATTGGGGGGAGCATTTGGGTTATCCATTATGATATCACCCTTGTCAATCAAGTCTTGGACCATGTTTTTAAGTGTTTTTCATCTATCAACATTATGCCCAATGGCATGGTGGAAGTTACATATATCATTTTCCTTATATGAACTTGGTATAAGATGGGAGGAATAAAATTATTGAGGTGGTTTTATTGGAGTAAGATGGATTATGGATGCCTTTAATAATTTCTCCAAAATTGAAGTATAAGACTCCCCTAGTGGAGTATATTTTTTTACACAAATGGTTTTGGGATTTACAACTTTGGTTCAAAGAAGTGGATGGGTTGATTGGTTGAATAATAGAGGATGAGACATTTTAAGTAACATGTCATTGGTTTTTCCTTTGGCTTTGGTGTGGATTGAGGGTTTAGAGGAAGCTTCAGTAGATTTTAAACTAGCATTCTTATTCCTCAACTTAAGTTTACCCTCATCAATTTCTTAAATTTCTAAATTTTTAACCATGGTAAGCACCTCATCAAAGGTTTATAATGTTTTAACCTATAGGGTGGATGATATGTGTTTATCACATGCCTAAGATAATATTTTAATTAATTTAGGTTGGGGTAAGGAGAAGGAGAGTTGTTTAATCAACCCTCTCCATTAAGCAATGACATCGGTAATAGATTTATCTTCAAATTTCTAAATAGAATATAAATTAGCTATGGATACTTTCTTGGATATGTTGATGGATAAATGGTCCAATAAATTTTGAGTAAGTTGAGTGAAGGAAAAGAGGGAGTGCCTAGTGATGGCACTATACCAATCTAAGGAGGGTCCCATTAAGGATATGGGGAAGGATTGAAGTAGAAGAGAATCATCATAGGTAATTAGATAGAATGCATGTCTAAATACTCTTAGGTGATATTTTGGATCCTCCTTACTTTAGAATTTGTAAAATTTAAGAAGTTCCCATTGTGTGGGGTGAGGATGAATTGGTATATAAGGGTGGATGGGCTCGTTGTAAATCTGATCCTAGGACAAAAGATTATGGGATTCAAAAACAAATTTCTCTCAAGTTATCATCTTATCCATCAACATTTTAATCATGTAAGTTTGTGGTGTACCCCCATAATTATAAGGTATGTGTTATTGGGGTTTTGAGGGTACAATATATTGGTAATTGGTAGAAGGTTGGGTAGAGGCCACATATTGGTAATTGGCCATGAAGGGTTGGGAAGATAGAGGAGGCATGTATCCTTGTGGGTTTGGGATATATATTAGGTTAGGTGCAATAGGAATTTTTTGGGTCATGGTTATGGTTTGGTTGGTTGGTTAAACATGTGTAGTCACCATGGTACTTATGGGTGGGAGAGTAGATGGTATGAAAACCACTAAGTTTTGGAAGGGGATAAAGGATGTCAAGTTTTAAGTGGTAGGAGGTAAAGATAAACTACTAGTGGAAGGCATAAAAATGGTAAGTGGTGCTTGGGTTGACATGGGTTGATTTATCCCTACATTCAATAGGTTAGTTATGGGGTTGGTGGAGGTAGAAGGTGATTGGGAATTGGTTGGTGAAAGGGAAGCTTAGTTTTGGGTAATAGTGTTTGAAGGGTTGTTTATGGAAGAGGAATATTTGGTCACCATGGATTGGGTGGTATAGATGGTGGTAGCCAAATTCTCATTCATAGCATAAGTGGGCATGCCATAAGGTGGTTCAATGGAATGAACTGAAGCAGGGGCACAATTAGTAATTATGGAAAGATAGTGTTATAAGGCCATGGTTTTTATATCAAAGAGGTTGGTAAAGTCCATATCTCCTCAATAAAAATACTGAGGCATATCAGGACTCCTAAAATGGTTGAGAAAACTTTCCACATCCAAAGTGTGATCTAGGATGAGGAAGATGAAGAAGATTGGTGGGGAGGTTGGTTTTTGTTTTCTTGGTCTCTTTCTTATTGCCTTGTCAAGACCATGAAATAAATGGTTGAAGTTTTAGAATTTTGGTGGAAATTAACTTACACACTCAAAAAGAGAGAAAAATAAATAAAAATTCAAGGAAATCATACACACAATAAGAGTACGTTAGATCCTAGACTTCTTTTTATCTCACTTTTAGGCTTATGCCTGAATTTTAGAAGTTTATGAGACTCTACATGGTTTTTGAAATGCGTACTAAAATAAGAAGTATATGGATGGTTTTGGGTTTGTTTAGGCTCACAAGATATATGTACTAGATTTGGTATGTGGCTTGATATTCGGGCCTACCCCCTCACTTCACACACCATAGTGATAAAGGTGTTAGGTGCTTATCCAAGTTATACTAAATTACCAAATTTTATACTTAGCTAGTGTATTGAGTTTTGGTTTCTCCCCTTGCTAGTGAAGTCTAAGTACGATAGCCAAGGTTGAAGGTTTACCACTAGGTGATGAAATCCTAGTCATGCCTTATGTCAATGTTTGATGAATTAATTATATGATTAGTTTGGTATGTGTGTGTGTGACAAAATTGATTGTTATGATTGAATTATTGATTACTTAAGCTATGTGATTGAACCATGAAAGTACTGAATGAATGGAGGTTGATTTTAAAACTAAAAGGAAAATTTTAATTTCTTTGAATGAGTACAAAGAAAAATAGAATGCACCTAAATGTAGAATGAGGATGTAAGTCTTATCCTAGGATGAATGCCTTTTCACTTTTTAGAAAGAAAGGAAAATGAGTGATTTTGCCTTTTCTAAGAAAGTAAATAAAACAAGTACTTGATTTTGATTTTTAAAAAAAAGAATTTAAAGTTACAATTTTTAATTTTAGAAATGAGGAAAATAACATTTTAGTTTTAGAAATAAAGAAGTGCAATGAAGGTGTCTTTCACTAATGCAACTAGAATGTCCTAAAATAACTACGAACCCAAGAAAACTCTAGGGTTCCATCAGGGATGTCAAAATGTTTCACTATGTTTTTTAATTATTATTTTTTTTAAGTATACAAGTAAAACTCAAAGAAAGGGAAAGTTATAGATGAACCTGGATATAGTTGCATGTTTTATGATCAAGATAATGTGAAGAACTCCTCTTTGGCTTTAGAAGAATGACCTATAATAATAATAAGATGAGAAATGGATTGACTAGTAATACTAAAGGGTGGATTTCCTAGCAAGTGATAGATCCAAAAATTACAAGACTTCACTGGAAGGCTATCAATCCACTCATTTAACAAGTTAAGTTATAAAAATACTGATAAGAGATGCTTGCAAAAAGTAATGAAAAATACTCAATCACAATAAAATAAATGATTTTCAAGAGAAATGAGTGCCTTTTAAAAAAATGGAATTAACTTGTTCAAAATAAATGCTAAGGTGTTAAAACTTGATTTAGAAAATTGCTTGACTCTGTGTTGTGACAAAAATAAAAAAACTAGATTTTGGGTGAGGGTTGATGGGTGAGTTTAACTTGTTTTTTGGAAAAATAATTACACAAAGATTGATACTGATCATTGTGTAACTAATACTAGTTAAGGGTAACTGATGCTAATCAAGGTCAAGTGATGTTGGTCAAGGGATGACTGATGTTGGTCACTATGTGTTTGTCATAGTTCTGACTTGAGATTTTAAAAAAATGGACTTTTGGGATTTTTCATAAAGGTTGGTGGGCTATTTGGGGTTTCTTGATGGTCATGAAGATAGAATAGGATCTTAAAGATATCAAACATAGATATTTAATACTCAAATGGCTGAGAATGGTCAATGGGGATTTTGTAGACAAGGGGGTGTTTGGAGTTGCAAAACTCTAACATAAAAGAGAATATGGGGAGGGAATGGAAGTGGGTACAAACACTAAACTAACAAAACTATATGTTGAGCTTATGAAAAGCATATAACACTTAGTTGTTTGTCAAGTTTCTGGCATGATGGAGACTTGATGTTTAGTGTGAGATACTTTGAAGCATGGATTAAAATGGATAGAGTAATGGTACTTGAGTCCTCAATCTTGAGGTGGTGAAGCACTTCCTAGTCTCTAGACTAGTTCTCTAGTTTGTTGGAAAGTTTATATTCAAATAAGATTTTCAGTTCTTGTCCAAATGATATAACTTCCTAACCAAGGTTTTTGGGGTATCTTTAAGTAACCAACATTGGTCTTGGTCAACTGATGTCAGTCGAGGGGTGATCAATGTTAGTCAAGGTGGAAATAGTCTATGTTTCCCAAAATAATATTTTGCATTTAAGTTTGGCTATTAATACCTTTGGAAGTGGTTGATCTTATTTAAGTCATCATACACATGTAGGAAGAAATGGTTTAAGAGGTTAGGACATTAAATGCCAAGGTAGGAAATGGTCTTAAGGATATGTGTCACTAAGTTAACCATGGGTTTGGTTAGGGGGAGGTGTAAAATATGATTAATTAACTTAATTAACCAATGAATTTAACTAAATGTGTTTAAAGGGTAAATGGGTGTTTTTAATGGGTTTTAATAAATATTCTAAACTAATGGGGCCAAATTAATTGAAATAAGTGCTTTGTGATGACTAGAATCATTAGTGTGGTTTTCTAGTGTCTACATTTTCTATTCCTCCTCTATATGGATTCAAAAAACCAAACATAGGTGTTAAACATGAATATAATTTGAAAAATTTGAACTTGGTATCTTAGATGGATGACTTAGAGAGCATGGTGTCTAAGTATAGACACTCAAAAACTTCACACAATAGTTTTAGATGTCAAAATGCCTTATAACCCCCCTTGAGCCATTAGAGCTTGAGTTTAGTTAACCACCTAGTTAGCTAAAATCATTTACTAACTTAAACCCATCAAACCACTACTTTAACACCTTTAACTTAACCTTTTAAACACCCTTTTCTTGACAAAATTACCTTAGATACTTGACCACTGACAATTAGCCTAAAATTTGATGGTTGCCTTTACCATCAGCAATCAGGTCTTCAACCTACTTTAAAAACATTACTAACTACGTACAAGATAATCATGGCACAAATTAATGTGTCCACATTATGTGATTCTAACCAACTACAAATCATCATAAATAGAAACTTTCTTCCATCCTAACTAGCATATTCATCCTATAAAAGGAGAAGAGTAAGAGATAAAAAAGATCCACGTCAAAGTTATCAAATATTCTAAAACATAGGTATTTATCCTTCTTTCATCAATCAAGCAACAACAACAAAGATCCAAACATCTATCTGAGTTTCTCTTGAGGCTAAAGTACCATCACTCTAGCCGAATTGCTCCTACCTTCTACCATCAATAATCAAGAAAGTTGTAGGTAAATTTGTACTTGTTTCTTTGTTTTACTTCCTTTCTAACTCCCCTAACTTGATTAGAATTATCTCCAAACTTTGCATCTCTGACTAGACCCATACTAAAATCCTTACCTAACCATTTATCCAATATGTAATTCCTTTTTTTAATCATTTATATAAACATACAGGCAACCATCGATGGCTATCTCAACCATTGATGACCACCTCAATTGTCGATGGTCACCCAACTGATGATTATTCACCCAACCACCAATGGTCATAATGGTAAAAAATAGTAGTAAATTACTTTTATCCCTTAACCCTAACCAAACCCTATTTTCTATATTTCTGCTTATTCACAAAGTCTTCCCTAATTTTTTGAACCTAACCCCAAGTATCTTAGCATATTGACCCACTTTGCTACATTTAGTCATTTTCTTTGAATAAGAATTTTACTTTATTTCATGCATTTAATTTCATGTTATTGAATGAAATTATTCTTTATTTTCACCTACATCAACTTAATTGTTATAAATAGTGGATTGACAACCTTCTAATAATCATACACTTCTTAGATCTAACCCATGCTAGGCAGTCTACTCAACTATTTTGCTAATAACCCCTTTTTCTAGTGTTTTTTTAATTTGTAGGTTATTCCTTCTAAGCCAAAGAGGAGTTCCTATCATCATCTAGATCACATGTGTACTTTTACCAGGTATTCCTTTACACACCCCTTTTACTAGTTTCTTACTTACTTCCAAATTGATAAATGAGTGAAAATTAAGAGAAACATTTTGGCACACCTGATGGGAGCTAAAATCCATTTTTATTCCTTTATTCTATACTCATCCAATGAAATCCAAATTTCTCTTGGGATTAAAATAAACCTCTTATATATATTGATTGCTTGCTTGTTTTAGTTCATCTAGTAACTTAAAACCAAAGTAATTAATTGTAGCTTTCACTCTTGTATCATACACCTTTTCCAAACCATATAATCAATCAACACATCAAAACAAACTTGAGACAAGGCCTGATTAGGATTTCATCACCTAGCGGTAAACCTTACCCTTTCTTAGAAATCCTACTTGGAGGTCATTACCAAGGGGAGAACCAACTCAACTCTCTGGTTGAGTATAAACTTTGAAATTTAGTATATTTTGGCTAAGCACCCAACACCCTTATCATTATGGTGTGTGAAGTGAGGGGGTAGGCCCCAATATCAAGCCACGTACTAAAGATCAATATAGATTTCTCTCTTGAGCATCTAAACGCAACTTGAAACCAACCTTAGATTTCCTCTTTAGTAATTGATCTAAAAACCAAATTTCTTCTTCACACTTTTTAAGGCATAATCCAAAAGTGATTTAAAAATAATCTTAAGTTTTTAAACACACTTTAGTGTATGTTTGATTTCTTTGATATATTTTCCTTTTTCTTGCTTTGTGTTTGTGTTGTGAGTTTCATTATTTATTTTCTATTCCTCTCATAGTCTTTACTAGATAACACTAGAAGAATCAAACCAACTAATAACCACTTTCTTCTTCTTCCTCCATGAAGTATACTTATGATGTTGAGGGATCCCCTCATTTTTCTTCCCCTCCTATCAGGCCATGGTTTTTTGTTGAGGGTGATGTGGATTTCACTACCTTCCTTAATAACAACCTCATGGCTCTTCAATATTACCTTAACACCTTATCTAACCATACCTCTCTTGCTTCAGTTCCTTCTCTTGATCCACCTTATGGTATGCCTCCCCATATTTTGGTAGGTGCCACCTCAACCCAACCAATGCTCACCCAATCCTCACCCAATCCTCTTCTTCTTCCAATATCCCACCTACTACCACTCCCCAAATGCCATCTAACATCCCAACAAATTTGGATCAACTTTACCTCTTGTCACCTATACTTTTTCTACCATGGGGGTATCTTCTAACCCTATTTATACCATTCCCCTTAGTTAAAAAAACCAACCAATTTCTACCCCACTTCATAGTTTGGTACTTTCCATACCTCAAACACTTCCACTTGTTAGCACTAGGGTTACCACCCACCAATAGACAACTAGAACTTTCATACCTCAACCCCAATCTATATCCATACCACCATTTACCAACCCAAACATACATATAAATCAACCCATATCAACCCCCAAAAAAGTACCCATGACATCTTAATAATATGTATCTAACCCACAATGATACATAACACCTTCCACCTAATTGTTTGTGTCAATCAACCCTTATGTGGCACCATCCCAACCTCTTATTACCACTTACCAATATGTTTCTTCTTTAGCACCTTCTACTACTTATCCATATAATGTTTCCACCCAAACTAAATAGAATTTACCACCTAATTATGTATTTTTCCAACCTTAAATATATTTTGTCAAGATGTTAATAGACAAAATGACCAACCTAGAGTCATATATCTTTGGGTCTCACAACCTTTTATCCTATGATCAAATATATAATAAACCCATCCATTCCTATCCATTCTTATCCTCCTCAATGGGAATTACCCAATTTTTCTAAATTTCAAGGCAAGGAGTTTCCCCAACAACATTTGCAAGCATTTCATCATTCTTGTTATTTCATTGTATATGATGATGCTATCCTCCTTTTTACCTTCCCCATGTCCTTATTAGGACTAGCCCTTGATTGGTATAGTGATCTCACCAAGCACTCCATATTTTTCTTCTCCCAACTAGCGCAAATCATTTTAGAGCATTTCTCAATAAATATATCTAAAAACATTTCCATTACTGAATTCTATTCTATTAGGCAATTTGATGATGAATAAATTACCAATTTCATAGCTAGATGGAGAGGTATCATCAACCAGATTTCTTTCTTCTTACCCCAAACTAAGTTGATTGATATCTTCTCTTGGGGTTATGCCAAACATATTTACCCCTCTTCAAGTTCAAAATTTTAGGACTTTTGATGAGGTATTCACCATGGTACGTAAACTTCAAAACTGATCTATTGATGAAGGGAAATTAAAACTACAAAACAAGAATTCTAGCTTTAAATATAATGACCCTCCCTCCACCAAAACCGCTAACCAACCCAACCATACTAATACCAAAACAAAAGCATCTACAAACTTAGTTATCCTAAAAATTTATCCACCCCCAATTGTCAACCAACCCCTTCAAACCAATTCTTCCAACCCTTCCTACTAGAAAAGCTAAAACCAAAATTGAGCCCTTCCAAAATAATATACTCCCATAGGGGAGTCTTATGCTTCAATTTTGGAAAAATTTCTCAAATCTAACATCATCCATCTTCCACCTATCAAACGACCCCAATAATTTGATGTTTCTCACCCCATGCCTGGTTGGTATAATGAGAATGACCATTGTGCCCTTCACTGAGTTATTGGACATGAAATGAGTAGGTGAAATACCTTAAAAATTCTCATCTAAATCTTAATTAATATTGGAGAACTTACATTTGATAATCATAATGCACCTCCTAATAAATCCCTTAACTTCTTCCACAAACCTTTTCCCAATCATACTTCTACCCATCACCATGACAATAAACCAGAATCATCTCACTCTCATGAGGCACATACCATCAAAGTTATTATTAGTAAGCCCATTATTGAGGATACCATTATCTTAACCACTTCTTCCTCC
Source organism: Torreya grandis (assembly GCA_037957365.1). Taxonomy (NCBI): domain Eukaryota; kingdom Viridiplantae; phylum Streptophyta; class Pinopsida; order Cupressales; family Taxaceae; genus Torreya; species Torreya grandis. Next base: position 661,716 of record JARHVA010004575.1, on the reverse strand, counting down.
ATTTCACTCATAGAAGTAGTGGACTCACCTTCTATTCCTTTGGATACCTAAATGAAGGAATCAACTACCCCTCTTTCTTGACTTGATGAGACCTTAGCTTTATCTACCTCTCCTTTGATGGAAACATAGAATGAGACAACCGTTGCTTTAAGCATTTATTTTTCTTCCACTCCACCCATTAAAATGGTAAAACTACCCTCTATTCATTTAAACACACAAATAAAGGAAGCAACCATGATCATTCCTTCACTTGAAGACACCACACCTACCTTCCCAATCATATAGCCATCCATTCTCTTTTTATAAACCATCTCACAAGAGAAGGTTACCTCATCCACCCAACCACCAATTTTGAAACCTTCCATCAAAAATAAGGATAGAGTAACCATTCCCTCTTTTATACCTATGGGTTCAATATTTGAAACCAATGACCAAGGAATAAAACCCATCTACAAGCCCTTTTCTAAACTATTTCAAAGTTTAGATTTCACTTCTCAACCCAACTTTGATAGAGCCACCTTTTAGCATCATCTTGGGCTCCCTTACCAAAACAAATCTGAATCATCAACCTCCCTTGCATCCACCCTTAAACCCATTATGACCTCTCCATCAAACATCTCTTCTTCCAAAACCATAAGCAAACCATCCCAACCACCTCCCTTTAACATTTCCAAATCACCTTATACCTCTCTTACCAAAACATTCAAGAATCTAGGAATTCTTCCCACACTTAGCCATAATCACCCCTCTTTGAAGTTGGATTTAACACCATCTATTACATGAAATAAACCCACAAACAAACCAATTAAGAAAATAGAGTTACCCAAACCTCTACCTAAAACTAGACCCATACCACCTCCTTCCCACTTACCTTCTATCTTAGGACCCCATCCTTCTACCATCCCAACTACCTATTCTTCCTCTAGTAAGACATCCCCCTTTTCTCTACCTACACCTACACCCATCAAACCATCTAGTTCTCCATCACTTTTAACTAAACTATACACTTATACTTTCCAACCTATATCCAATCCCTCATCATCTAAATCTTCCACTACCCCAAAACCAACCATAACTAAGCAATCCCAACCATCAACTAAATAATTCTAACACCTACAAATTATAGGGTGAAGTTTTCTTCTAAGAATACTCCCACCCCTAAAACTACAAGCCCATCACCTGTAACACCTTTGATTGAATCTTATTCAACCATCTTACAAAGACTATTTCAAACTTCTTCCTTTAGTTTACCACCTATCAAACCATTCTACCCTTCCAATACCAAACCCTCTAAGTTCAATGATAACTTGATTTGTGCATACCATAGGTCCCCTAGACATGACACAGATAACTAAAAATCTCTCTAAGCACTTGTTCATAGCCTATATGATGAGGATGATCTATTATTATACGAACCTCTCTTACCTCATTTACCAACTCAATTTCCAAACCATCCTATCCAACATTTACCCACTCCACCACTCTCCCCCAAAAATGAGGAGGAATAACCAAATTAACCCTCAAACCTAACAAAGCCCATCATCCACAATATTCATATGGCTACTTGATCTTGGTCCCAATAGAAGGATAAGGGAAAATCTAAAGTGTCTATTTCAAGGACCTACCCTTCAACAACTCAACCCACCAACCAAACCCAAACACCTTTACCCTCACTTCATAACCACCAAAACCCAAGGTATCTATTCTAAGAGCCTCTCCCTCTAATCCTTTTGCATTCATCTAGTAGATAGTGTTGAAATAATTTCACTAGACATCGGTGAAGATGAACCTTTATGAACTAATTAACACCTCACCCTAATATTTCCAATCATTAATAAAGGCTCTAAAATCTATAGAGGTATAACAAAATGATCCTCAACCTATTGTACCCTTTGTTAGATCCCTCTAACTTTCTACCTTCATCACCTTTCAGGATTCTGAAATACCTCATGTTCATAATAAGGATCATGATCCTCCCCTATTCATCACTACATACATCAATTAAATCCACATAAAAAGGGTAATGATTGATGGAGGATCTAGCATCAACATTATCTCCTCCCATGTTTATGACCAACTTTATCTACCCAATAACATCATGTCAAAAAGTGCAATAGTCCTTCACTCCTTTAATGATATCATGGCCACTACCTTGAGGATAATTGTCCTCTATATCCACTTGGGACCTCACACCATTCCTAAACTATTTTATGTTATATAGGGTGAGTTCCAATATAATGTTTTACTTGGATGCCCTTGGATCCATTCCATGAGTTGTTTCCCTTCTACCTTACATCGATGTGTCAAATTACATGAAGGTCAAGGTGTTACCATCAAAGCTAACCCTAGTCCTTTTGCCTCTTGTAATATGACATATCATCATAATGATGTTATTATTCATCCCTTATCTACTTCACCATAAACTACTAAAAACACCGCCTCACTACTAGCCAAAACTCATATCACTCCCAACCACAATAGTGATGAAGCTTCAACTAGATAATTCATCCCTTCTTTATAGATCCCCATATAGGACCTCTTGGAACCCATGTTCCAATGTATCTCACTTGGGTAATATCATATTTTATCCTTGGATTCTTTCCCTACTCTAAAAGAGTATGGGAATGTCAAACATGACCCTTCATATGATCCCAACATTAGAACCATCATCCATTTTAGGCTCCCCAACCATAAAAAAAAATCATCTATGGGGGACCTTATCATCCACTTTTCACTCTTTCCACTACCTCATTCATCTAACCATTCACCTCTAACTTCTCTTATCTCATCAAACTAGCCTTTTCCTAAACTTACCTTTATAGGTGTGCTTGGAATGGGTTTGCCCTTGGCCTTTATGAATAGGGACCTCATAAGTTACCCATCATCAAAACTCAAAAACCTCATGATTTATTCACCCTTGGGTTCATACCACTAGAATAACCCACCTCACCAAAACCCCTCACCACCATCAATGAGGATGTTCCACCCTCACCAACCCCATCTCCCTCAAAGTCTGAAGACTTTGATATCATCCCATATAACATTATTTTATCAATGCCTTTAGTTTGGGCCTCCTGACCTATCAAAAGGATGGCCAAACTAAAACCCTTCCTCTCTTCCATCCTGAAATGATAGAGAGATATTCTCCTACCATCAACACCATCCAACATCAGGATGATGATTCCATTCTCACCTACATCCGTGCAGGGATTATTTTATTCATAAATATCTTCCTCTTGAAAATCAAACCATGTTAAATAAATCCACTATCGATGTCAACTTTGGTACTTAGGATATCCCCCATATCATCAAGATTTTCCAATCCTTAAATTCTATGGAGCAACAAGATTACCCTTCTTTCCTTTGTGACCATAGCATAGCATTTTCTTGGTCTTATTAGGATATGTATAGAATTGACCCTTTTATTTCCCTCCACAACATTTTCACCCATCCTAAGGTTAATCTGGTTTAACAAAAGCTTTGTAAGATGCATCCTTGCATATCCCTTCTTTTCAAAGAAGATCTTTAGCATCTTTTATCCATTGACTTCATCTAACCCATTGACTATCCATAATGGGTTTATAACATTGCTCCCATAACCAAACCTATAGGGGACTTTGCCTCTACATTGACTTTCATGACCTCAACCTCACTTTCCCAAAGGATGACTTTCTTTTGTTGAACATCAACCAACTTATTGATCTTATAGCTGGCCATGAGATGTTATCTCTCATGGATAGTTTCTTGAGATATAATCAGATCTTGATTTCTCCCAAATATCAACATAAAACTTCCTTTATCACTCCATGGGTAACCTTATACTACTTGGTCATGCCTTTTGGTCTGAAGAACATTGGAACAACCTATCAGCATGTTATGACCTACATTTTTCATGATCTCATCCATAAAATTGTAGAGTACTATGTGGACAATCTCCTTGGGAAATCCAAACACCACAAGGATCACCTAGTTATTCTCATAATCATTTTCAATAGCCTAATCCATTATTATGTCAAGCTCAACCCCAAGAAATGCATTTTTGGGGTCTTATCTAGAAATCTTCTCAGCTTTATCATCTCTCTTCAAGGAATAAAAATATACCCTACCAAAGTCAGAGCAATCTTAGAAATGCCTCCTACTAACCTTAAGTAACTCCACATCTTGCAAGGTAAAATTCAATCCATTTGTAGCTTCATCTCCTAATTATTGGATAGATGTCAACCCTTTCACCATCTCCTAAAGAAAGACACCTCTTTTAAGTGGACCAAGGACTATCAACAAACCTTTGATTCAATTAAGGAATACCTTCTTTCTGCACCTATTTTGACCCCTATTAAAGAATATCAACCTTTCTACCTTTATATATCAACCATGGACCATTCCTAAGGGGCGATGCTCACTCATCATGATAAACAAAATAAATATCAATCCATTTACTACATTATTTTCACACTTATATAATATTAGACTCAATATACCCATCTCAAGAAACTCTCCCTCACCTTAGTCTTTGTGGCCTCCAAAATCCATCACTACCTTCTTAATCATAAAAACTATGTCATCACTAACATCGACCCACTAAATTACATGCACTCTAAACCATACCAAAACTAGTGTATGTCTAAGTGGCTCATGCTCCTATCTAAGTTTAATCTTGAGTTCCTTCAGCAAAATTCCATTAAAGGGTAAGTCATCACCAGTCAATTGGCTGAAGCTCCTCTACTAGACAATCAATCACTTCCTCTTGCCTTTTCATATGAGTCTATTTTAACTCTTTCTCAAGAGGAACCCACCTACCATATGACCATGTTTTTTTATGGATCCAAATATCAATGTAGTGGAGGTTCCAAAGTTATTCTCATTCCCCTTAATGGTGAACTTCTTCCCCTTTCCTGTAAACTTGAATTCGAATGCATCAAAAACATGGTTGAGTATGAAGCCTAGTCATAGGTCTCCAAATCATTCTAGCTTGGGATTTAAAACCATTAGTGTCTTTGGTGACTCCTAATTGATCATCAAGCAAGTCAAAGAATCATATTAATGTAAAAATGATGTCTTACAAAAGTATAATCAACTTGTAGATGTACTCTTAGCATCAGTTAAGTATTACCTTATCCAATCTATTCCTTTATCTATCAACAAATTTTTAGATATGATGGCTTCCCTTTCTTCCCAAATCCCATATCAACCTATCAAATCTAAACTATTTGTCACCATCCATCATTTTATCACACCCTCATATATCAATTTTGACCTTCCTACCATTTTTAGTGTGGAATCATCTCCTTTTAACATTTGGTATGACCAAACTTGTAACTACCTTAACCTCAACATTATTCCTCCCAACCTTTTAAGGAATGCCCAAAGTGCCTTTGTTCAGAGTACCTCTCATTACACCATACTAGGGGGAATCCTTTACAAATGAGGTTTTGATAGCTTCTTTCTCTATTATCTACATAGTCATGAAGCTTGCCATGCCATCAAGGAAACACATGATATAATTTGTGGGAAACACTTTAGTGGTTTATCTATCACGAAACATATCCTTCACCTTGGTTCATATTGGCCCATCCTTAACCAAGACTATTGCAACTATGTAAAGAAGTGTGTCAAATGTTAACAACACACTAACTTACATCATGTACCTACCCATGGCCTTTGAGTATCCAAAGACTATTGACCCTTTTCACAATGGGGTCTTCATCTAATTGGGGAAATCAATCCTCATTCTTCACAATGACACCAATCCATCATTATTGCTACCAAATATTTCACCAAGTGGGTGGAATCCATTCCTCTTATCTCAACCAAAGCCAAAAAAATTATCAACTTCATCAATCACCATATCATATGTCACTTTAGTGTTCCCCATAATATCATCACTAATAATGGTAAATATTTTTAAAATAAGAAAGTACAAGGTCTTTATAATGATTTTGGCATCAAGTTAAGCTTTTTCTTGCCCTATCATCCATAAGTAAATGGACAGGTGGAAGCCTCTAACAAAACCCTCAACAAAATGATGACCAAAGTAGTAAGTGCTTTAAGTTATGATTGGTACTTGCACATCCCTTTCACTTTATGGGCCTATCACACTAGTATTCAAATCTCTACAGGTGTTACCCATTTCTCTCTTATATTTGGAAAAGAGGAAATCTTGCCTCTTGAAGTCCAGATTCCCTCTCTTCACATATCTTTGCATGAAATCCTTTTTGAGAATGATTATCATCAAGAACATCTTGTATGTCTTGAAATTATTGATGAACATTTCCTTGCAATGCTTAATTAGCTTTGTGTCGATCAAGAATGAATCAAGTGTGCTTATAACAAGCACTTAAAATAGTGATAATTCAATATCAGATACCTCATCCTTGAGGAAAACCAACATGTAACTAATATGAAGAAAAGTAAAAGAGGCAAGTCTATTTTGAATTAGCTTCAACCCTACATTATAACCCATAAGTATGGATCAAGAGCTTATCATTTGTCTTCTCTCAAAGGTAAACTAGAACCTAAGCCTCTCAATTTTTTACATCTATGTCCTTTATTTAATTAAAGTAGGATCACATTCACCTTTGTGTCTCAGTTAAGTTCATCCCTTATTTTACAAATTTTCACTTTATTTACACATTCACCCTATTCCTCTTGGGGATAATTGATTACATCATAGGACCATGTGATTATCCATCATATTTATAAACTAATCCTAAGCATAGATACCATGGCTCTACCCATGGCATGGTTCCCATGGATACCTTTTGTCTCTCATCAAATGGAATCCCATGATCAATGGTCTCTCATACCACTTTCTTTCATCTATCATTACCCTTTTGTGTTAAAAGTCTTGCTTCCATAAAACTAGACCTAAAAGCCTAGAATATACTTGTCCATGTCTAAACCTAGAATTCAACATAAAATTTTGATACCAAAATATCACTTGGGTCCATATCTCTACAATTACAGACTGTTCCCTTGAAGGACAATTGACCAACAACTAAATTGCTTAAAGATAGACTATTGCCTTGAAGGATAGCTACATAAATCCAACTTTAGACCATTACCTTGAAGGATGGCTAAGTTAAGCTTGTCAAATCAATCATTTAAAGCTTTTTACATTGATCACCTTCACCAACCTATCAAAATAACAAAATTAATAAACAACCCTATGTCAAAATCAAAGTAAGTCATAATCAACTTTTATATATGACATTAGCAGACTTCCTACATTTATTAATCTACACATTATATTAAGACATGGACTTGTCTATTAAGGTTCTTTGGTCACCTATATAAATGGAAAGCTAACCCACATTAGGTTATCATATCATCCATTTCCTATTCAACCATCTCCCTATCACCTACTTTCCCCTCATACCCTCTCTAAAATAATGGGACTATGATCTTACTTGACATAGAGTGATCATGATACCTACTTTGTCAATCAAAGCATGCTCATGAAAATCATTCAAAAGGATTATTCTCATTAGTTCAATGCAACTTCAGTTTTGTTAGGCCCTTCCCAATGAACACATCATGCCTTTTTATTACCCTATATTCACTAATTCATGTGGACATATGTCTCATGATCCTTCTCTCTTTTCCACATTTAGTGTGTTATCTAAACCCAATTTATGTGATTTCATCATATACCCATATCATATATCATATCAAAACATCCAAACCTCATTCTCATCAATGCAATAATCCATATACATCATTACATTATGAGCCATGTCCATAAACTATATCCTATCCATGAACAAAACATCAAAACTATAAAACATCAACAATCACATTGTAACCTCATTATCATCAGATCAATAATCATTTATCATAACATAAAACACATCATAACAATCAACATAATAGATCATGTCATATCGTTACTTCCCATAAACATCACAACAATTCAAAATAGCAACACACCACATCTTAAATAATGATAACCAAATCATATATCATATATCCATATTCTTATCTATGAACCACATCATCATATAAAACTCCTCCATATGAGCCACATCATCATATAAACAAAAATCATCAAACAAACCATAATCAAAACCATCAATCACATGTCCATGATCATATCTATGATCAAACACATCATCTATTATGTATAAACCCAAACATCGTTAAACTATATACATATTAAAATATTCATCATAAATTCAAACATATCATCACAATCATGTTTCAATTCCTTCATCACATCATCATATAACATAATAAAATCATCCATGATCATCTACATCCTATCCATTAATACAACCTATATGAACATCATCACATGCCTAAGCTAAAAATACCATATCTCATAAGCATAAAACATTAAACATGTCATCTATAATCCGTAACCATAACCCTATCATGCACATAATCATAACATCATGAACATAATAATCATCTATATCATCATGAACATCATACAACATTATCATTATACACATCGTAATAATAAAAATACATCTTAATGAGTATACAACATGTCCATCAAATAAAAATACATGTAGTAATGTATAAATATTTCTCTCATATATATCTCATGTCATCAACACACGGGTCAATATCAAAATCAAAAACATATACAATTTCATATATCATGCCCCTAGGGTACCACTACCACTAGCCCCACCTACACTTGCACCTACACTACCATCTGGTGGTGGTCCACCTAATCTCCTTGCCTAACCCATTATTGAGGCCCACTATCCTAGAGTAGCTATAGATGACTACCTACTAAGTTAGCCCTATACTCTCCATACCTCATCTCTAATGGAAAATTTACTATGACTATCACCTCATAATATCTCAACTCTTTAATGGTGGCCAAGTATCGTGTCATAGGAATTGTACCAGGTCCTCTTGTAGGTACCCCTATTATTGCTACAATCTCTCCTACCCTATACCTCAGTGAATCTCTCCTAAGTCACTAACCTAAGAGAGATCCTTTCTTAGTCTCACTCTCCTATCAAAGTGTCCACTTGACCCTATAAGGTGACAATTTGACCTTGTAAAGTAGCCACCTATCCCTATAACCCTATAATCTAGGCCTATGCCACTACCAGTGTTGTTACCACCTATTCATCATGTGCCTATGCCCTAGTTAGATCTATATCCACAGCCTATCAACCCCCATCATCCCATCCAAAATCAATTTCTATATATTCGGCCTAATATCATGTTGTATAACCATCTACAACACCAACATCATCTATTGTGGCTCTCATCGATAGCACCTCATAATCCAAAACAATGCCTTATGGATACAACTCTAAGAGCAATAACTCTGCATCCCCCCTCTTCTATCTTGATAAATCTAGTAGAAACCCCTACATGAGGCCAAACTACCTCTAAACTTAGTCAAATGAGATTAACTCAATCTCACCATCCCACCTCCCATATACCCATCTCTAGCTGTATAGTGTTAAAGTGTGATAACTATATTGGGCCTACCTAGGCTAGCCCACATATGGCCTCCACACTACATCACCCACCACCAATCCATCCAAAGCATCCCTAAACTATTTATTGTCCCTATCACCACCACTTATCCTTATCAATGCATAATATCCTCACCATCACATGAAACCCACTCTATAGTTTGTCAATGCATAGCCATCCCATAGTAGCCCCAAAGGTCTCACCACTTGAATTTTCTTGTATACCCAATAATGGATAATAAATCCCACACTAATCTCATATTATTTATGTGCTTTGAATGCCTAGATCTCCCTATAGATATAAACTATTAACATGGGGGCCCACCCAAACATAGTCCTCCCTAGTAGCATCTCCACCAAAACCCCTAAAAACATGTATGTAAATTGACCATTATTCAAATCTGGTAGTGTGAAGTGGGAAATGGACATCATCATCATTATAAGTAAGCATCTATCCCCTAAATCCCTCTAGTATAATGGCCCATATCAAATACCACATGTATGATACCTGGAATGGACTGGATCTACTCCATATATCAAATCAATGTGGTAGTCCCTCTCTTCACTCTCTATGTGATAAATTAGCTCCCCCAAAATGGGTATCCATGTAATCTTATGCACATCCTCTAGTAGGATGTTCATCTCCCTATTTGGAAATAAAATCATGTTCATGGCTAGGTCCCATCTCTCGATGAGGTCCACGATCATAGTCATATCCCATAGTAGGTACTGATAATATCTCATGGCCCCTAGGCTAACCTCCTCTATGTGTCTCTACTCATCATCGATCATTCCATTATGAACCTCTATAAAGATATTAGGGACTCGATCCCTCATCTAAATCTGGTCACATACCTATAACATAATAATGTTAGCATGCACACTTAGTTTCCCACAATCAAGCTAAGTACCAACCCACACCTACCTTTTTAAACCTATTTCCAACTAACCAACTACATTTACCATCTTACTTTTAACAATCACACAAAACTCTACCTTTATCCACATACATTTTAACATCATTGTAAAAACTAAATAATCATGTCAATAACACTCATCCTATTCTACATAACTTTCACTAAAAAATTTTACCACCAACCCTAATACATTATCTTAAACACCTAATATTTCTCCCACCTAATTATACCCACCAACAATTTTCAAACACCTCATCCTATAAATCATGCATGTGCCTTTTCTAAACCACTTAACACAATTATTGAAACACTTCAATACAACTTTTCCAAACCTTAACCAAAGTTTCAAAATTTAATAACTATTTCTATAAAAACTTTACAACATTTTAACAACCTTTCCTAACCTTCACAAAATTTGCAAAACTCTCCCTATACCCTTCGATTGCCAATGGTTCATTAAACCATCAATGATCCTCTAAGGACTTGTTACCTTGGTGTTCAACTATTCATGGTTGGGTCAAACCATCGATGGTCACTGTGTGTGACCATCTATGGTAAAACCCTAACACCATTTCCCACCTAATTCCTCACCAAAACATCTCAATCTCTAATCTAAACTTCATAACATTATACTATAGCCCATTAACAGCCTAAAACACCCTTTTACTCTTAATTTCACCAACTAAATTAACCAATTTCACACAAAAATAAATTAGAGAAAACCTCCCCTAAACACTACCCAAACCAATTCCAAGTCATAATCAAACTCAATTAAACCTACTCAATTGTAACTTCAAACTAGCAAATTTAGCTATATTATCAATTTCAAAACAACACCTACCTCATTTTATTATCACTGATAAAGTTAAAGCCTACATGTAATTGCTCAGTCATGTCCTCATCTACCCTCTATCTTAGTCAACACTTGGTCAACCTCAAACACACACACTCAACCACTCACAACACTCCACCTCAGCAAGCTCAAATGCAAAATGCCAAAATGCACTAATGCCAGAGCACAAATAATGGTGATCATAATGTCAAAAGGTAAAAATGATTTTGCATTTTTTAATTTTTGTGTCTCATATTTTTAGGGTTTTTACATGACTATTGATGGCTAAGGTGACCATCAACAATTGACCCTTAGAACCCTCGACCATTGACAATCAGGGTCTCCCATATTCTTAAATTTTGAAGTACTAAACTTGGGTATTCACTTTTGGAGATCACCTAATCTCCACCCCACTTGAATTTGAAATTTTAGATATTACCTTTATTTAACCACCCATTTTACCATGTCTAAATCAACATTGGCTATTTTTCACCCAAACTATTTACATGATTTGTGATGACCCTATTTGGCCATTTTGACCTCACCAACCAACCTTACCATATTGCACTTTTGAAATTTGTAGCCCCTCATGCATGACTATACCATTTATGTTTCTCAAGGGATAACTTCCTACCTTAGATACCTACAAAAACATTAACCCTATTTAGATGATTTGATAAAAATGACCCAATCAGCTATGACCAATGCTTTAGACTAGTTACCCATGTCATATGTCCCTCTAGAACTAACCTTATTTTTACCAACATTGGCAACTTTAGTATTTGTGTGATCTTAACATTCATACTTAGTCACATTTTGTACTCATTTTTTTGTTTCAAATGCCCAACCCTTTTTTTCACCCACCTCATGACTCACCATTTACCACTTATCAATCCCTGACCCAATTTTGGTTTCATCTCATCAACTCCCAATTTGAGGGGAAACACCTCCTCCCATACTCTAGGAAATTAGACTTAGACTAAAAATCTATTTTTTTCTACAACTTGTCAATTCAAGGCTACATAATAAAAAGGGGCAAAATGTAGACACTCAAAAATTGCACATGATAGCTTTAGATGACAAAATGCCTTACAACCCCCTCCAACCCATTAGACCTTGAGTTTAGTTGACCACCTAGTTAATTAAACTCATTTTCTAAGTTAAACCCATCAAACCACTAACTTAAAACCTTTAACTTAACCTTTTAAACACCCCTTTCTTGACCAAATTACCTTAGATACTCGATTTCCAATGGTTAGCCTAACCATTGATGGTTAGCTTGACCATCAATGGTTAGGTCTTCAACCTAATTTAAAAGCATTACTAGTTGTGTATGAGATAAGCATGGCAAAAATTAGTATGTCTACCTTATGAAATTCCAACTAAATACAAAGCATTGTAAATAAAAACTTTATCCTCCTATCTAATTATCAACTTCTTTCATCCTAATTAGTAACTTCATCCTATAAAAAGAGAAGAGTAGGAGATAAAAAGTATCCATGTCTAAGTTATCAAATCTTCTATCACACATGTATCTATCATTCCTTTAGCAATGAAGCAACAGAAATGGAGATTCAAACCTCTATTTGAGTTAATCTCAAGGCCAAAGTACTATCACTCTAGCCAAATTGCTCCAACCTTCTACCATTAGCAATCTAGTAAGTTGTAGGTAACTTTGTACTTGTTTCTTTGTTTTACTTCCTTTCTAACCCCCCTAACTTGATCAGACTCATCTCCTAGCTTCCCATCTCTAACCAGACCCATACTCAAATCCTGACCTATCTATCCAATTTATAATTCTTTTTTCTAATCATTTTTAGAAATATGTAGGAAATTGCTAATGGTTAGCCCAATCGATGATGGTCACCTCAACCATTTATGGTCACCCAACCATCAATGGTTACCCCAATCACCGATGGTTCACCCAATCACTGACAGTCACTATGGAAAAAAATAACAAGTTATTTTTAGCCCCTTAACCCCAACCAAACCCTATTTTTTATGTTCCTACCTATTCACAAATCCTTCCCTAATTTTTTGAACCTGACCCCAACTATCTTAGCATAAGTATTGACCTACTTTCCTACATTTATTCATTTTATTTGAACAAACATTTTAATTTCTTACATGCATTTAATTTCATGTTATTAAATGAAAGTATTATTTCTTTTCACCTACATCAACTTAATTGTTATAAATAGTGGATTGATAACCTCCTAATAATGATACACTTCTTGGATCTAGCCCACACTAGATAATCCACTCAGCTATTTTACTAACAACCCCATTTTCTAGTGTCTTTCTTATCTGTAGGTTATTCTTTCTAAGCAAAAGAGGAGTTACCATCATCATCAAGATCATGTGTACACTTCTACTAGGTATTCCTTTACACACCCCTTTTAATAGTTTTTTACTTGCTTTGAAATTAAGAAATGAGCAGAAATTAAGAGAAACACTAAGAGTCTTGATTGTTCATGGTAAATTAAAGTGTTATCTTAACTTACTTTATTTTATCCAAATTGGAATGAAATGGAGGAAAATAAATGGTAAATTAACATGAAACAATTTGAATTACCTCAAATCATAAAAAAAATGTGACAATGTGAAAGGGAGACAATGACAGGGAAGTATGATATGCTATAATAAGGTTGTATGTAAGTGTATGGAAACTTGCTAACATAGTTTTTGTACAAGTTTTATCTATAAAAGAAATAAAAATTGAGGCTAATAATATGGAATCATAAACTTTTAACCATGTCCTAACAAAAAGGACACTCAATTTTGTAAAATAGTTTGAAAAAAAATCATAGATTTTATTAGGAGAGCCTAGTCATGTACATGGTCATACACTGCAACTAATAAAATAAAAACCCAAGTGGGTGTAAAATGTGAAAAATGGTATTTGTGAGGAATTATTGATCCTATTCATTCTATTATACTGCAACTCATAAAATAAATAAGAGAATGAAAATGGTTTGTAAAATAACAAACTTATGATCAAAGAGAAAAGGTATGAAAGATGGATGTATGAAAGAAAAAGGTATTCATGAGGAAAACTGGGTCCTATCCATGGTATAATAATGAAACTCACAAATTAAATGAAAATAGAAACTAAAGAACCAAAGGAGGTAAATAAATTTTGTGTATAGAATACATTGATAAAAAGGAGAGATTGTTAGAGGAATATTGAGAGAAGTGTTAGTATGATAGTATATAGAATTATGAAAATGAGGGATATATTTAAGAAAAATATTTCTTAAAAAATTACACATTGGTGGGTTCTTTAAAAACATGGCCTTCATTATTTTAGAGATGATAAGTACTAAGACCAAGAATGTTTTTTATTAATTAAGGGCCCCACCATTTTTGGGCATATTTTCCTTCTTTTTCATGTGTGTAATCTAATTTCAGGACTAATTCACCAATATTAAATTTTTGGACTTTGATATTTTTATTATGTTGTTTAGCAATGTGATCCTTGTATTGGTGGTTATGTTGTAAAGTGGCCAAATGATGTTCATCAAGAAAGTCTAAAGCATGAAGATGGACTTCACATAATACTTGATCAGGAAATATACCATGAAGGTATATACCCAAAGATAGGAGTTCATATTATAATGGTAATACTTATTTAGAACCATATATTATTGAGAATGGTGTTTCCCCAGTGGTAGTATGTATGCTAGTACAATAACCCTAAAATGTGGGATATAGATGAAGGTGCTTATTAGTTATATTTTTTCAAATAACATTTTTTAAGATTTTATTTAGAATTTTGTTAGTATCTTCTACTTGGACATTACATTTAGGATGGTAAGGTGTGGAAAATTTGTGGTAAATTTTAAATTTATCACGTAATTGTTTCATGTCTTTATTTTTTAAATTGCTTCCATTATCAGAGATGATGGTATGGAAAATACAAAATGACAAATTATGTGGGTAAGGATAAATTTTGAAATAGTGATTCCTATGACATTAAAAAGAGGCATGACTTATACCTATTTGGTAAAATGTTTATTATAAATAATGATAAAGACATGGCAATCTTGTGATTGAGGTAATTTAATGATGAGGTATAATTCCCACATAGAGAATGCCCAAGAAAACTCTATTATTTAGAGCTCAACTAGTGGTGAGTGTATACACATAATATTTTTTAAACTTTATCAATTATTAATTATTTCTCTCTTGTAATACATCTAAACTTAATCTCTCTAAGTGCACACCTTAAAGGGTGCATTGGGAAAGGAGTGGGAAGATAATTGGTACTTCACAATATTGTTGTCCCCTATAACACCACTTTAAACCACCATAAACCTCACATATACATTTCTTTAAGATTTTACACCTCCCTTACAGACTCCTCAAATAAATTCACCACTTCAACCATCACCTACCTAATCTAAAACATATTTTTATCATTTATCAAACATAATCAACTTGAGCCGAACCTATTCTTGAAATATAAGACATTACGGGATTAGGTCACCCCTAGTAGACCTAGTCTGAGACCTTATTACTTTATTTATTAAATAATAGGGTTGATTGGGTTGAATCTATCAAATAAAACTTTAGAATAGTTTAGGGTTAGATCTAGTTATATAAACACATCAATTTCATTATAGAGAGATAGAGATAATCATTTATTTGTGCATCTATTTATCCACCATTTTATTTGAGGAGCTATTTCTTAGGGTTTCATACTTCCTTTGGAGATGAGAATATTTTATTGTGGGATAAGTATTTTTTATGCATAGGAAAATTCATGTATCCTATATCTAGCTTATCTTTATTATCCTTACAAACCACAACCACCTATTACAAAGCACCATTGGTCAAGAGAATGATTAAGGCTCGATGGGTTTGTCTTCAAGGTAAGCATTCCTAACTCTTGATCATATTTATTAATTAGATACATTTTCACGTGTTAGATTATGAATATTTTTCTATCTCCATACATTAGGATTACCTCTACATTGAATTGAGTAGACTTCTTCTCTGCATATTTACTTTTTATGTTTATTACCCCCATTTTATTCCACATGCTCTAGTTCACACTAGATTAGATTTAATTTAATTTGTCATTTACTTTGATAAGAAAACATAGGACATACCTACAGTTTTTGTGTGGTATTGATTGAATAAAGGATTTAAAACCCTCTCTAGTGATATTGTGTGGTAGTATACCCCTTAGTCAGGTCTAGTGGATCCATATTGGTCATGACCCCCATTGTCTAAATGTACCAACAAGTAGATTGGCTAGTGTGATTTATATTCTTTGAGATAGGATTGATTTGTATATTAGGTTCACATTATTTTATATGAATTATAGTGACTCTAATGTGAACTAACCCTTGAAATTTTTATTTCATGCCTTTATTTATTATCATTTATTATGTATTTCATTTTTACATCACTAGATAAAATCTATCAACTCAGTCTAACAATCTGTGTACAAGTTTTAAAACACAGTCACTCTGATCAACTCTATATTTATTTGTTAAGGTAATCTTCAACCACAAGTAACTAGATCAATTTAATCAACTTAGATATCTACTTTACATATCAATTTTCAAAATCACTCAACCAAGTCGACTCTGTTAGTAGGATAAAAATGTTCATATAAATGACACAGTATAAAAACAACAATTTTATAATCTTTAAAATCATTAGGTTTATTCTCATTTTATTAGTCATTTTTTAATTCATTATAATCCTATTTTTCACATTTTTCAATCTATAAAACTATAACTCTATAGAAAACTAGATCGACTAGACCGATATAGTTCTATAGCTTGTTTTCTTACTTAGGAGACTCAGTCAATTTGTTCAAATGTATTTTTTCCTCTTTTTTCAACAAATAGAATTAACCCAGCTGATTTTATTCTATATTGTTTGCATACTTAGTCATCTAAGCTGACCATGTACTCTTCAAGCAAGGGAATAACTCATCTTGTTATTAATTAATTCACTTTTCATTTTGTTGCTTGTTTGATTAGAGTAACACACATAGACTAAATAGGAACTTTTAATTTATCAATTATTCACAATATTTTTATTTTACTCACACAGTTCCGAACCACATAATAATAAAAAACATTAAACAAATTATACCTATGGTCTACCTACTTAGACTTTATCACTAAGGGGGAAGCCGACTCAATTTTTTGGTCAAGTATAAATATGTGGTTGATGGTATATATTGGAAAAGTACTTGAGACCCTTATCACTATGGGATTATGAAGTGAGGGGGTAGGCCCCAATACCTATCCAATACCATTACTAATAAGCATCCCTTTTAGTATTAACTAACTAAAACCATCCTTAGATTGCCTTTTTAGTTCCTTTTTATAGCAAAATATCTATCACATTTATTTCTAAAAATTATAATTTTAAAGATTCATTAATTACCATATAGATTATCATTTTTATTTTTATTTCTTACTCTAATAATTTTATGTTGTATTACAAAACTTGTATCAGCTAGTGTTGGTGCAAGATTTGTGTTGTGAGCCACAATTGGATCGATTGTATTGACATAGTTGTTTGTGTGTTTATTTCAAATATTTTTTTAAAATACACACTAGATCATCTACATTCATAAGTGTCAAAACATGTCTCTACCTTTAGAACATAGTCGATCTTCTCAAATATGTCTCCTATAATTTATATTTTCCCACAGAACATAGTAACTTTGTTTGACTCATTCTCTTATAGACTACTTATTCTATTTACCTTACACACATAGTCAACTATTGGAGAGTTATCAATGATATCATGGTTATGTCATGGACGTGTACTAGTGAGAGTATTAAGTTTCTTGATAGCCTAAGTAAAAATGAAAAAGTGTGCAATGTTCGTGTCCTAGTATGCTTGAAGGAAGATTAGTTGATCTTCAGTTTTGGCATGATTACATATATATAGGGATGAGTGTGGTGATTTGAACATGTGAAATGGATCCTATCAAAAGTTAAGAATGATTTGAGTGCTTTTTTGCATGAGTTGATTTCATCTAATTAATCATTATTTTCATCTATACCTTTTGGGTCCAGTGGTAAAAACTCTGAGTAGGTAGTTTTTTGACATCACCATTGCCATGTGTGGATAAGTCAGGGGGAGTTGGTCATATAGTTGTGATCAATTTTGTACCTAGTTATTATGCACTAAATCTTAGGTTATGTGACTATGCATGATAAAATATATGAAATTACAAAGTTGGGTTCCCCAGAAGTTTGATAGTGTTTTCCCATACTTGGCTAAATTTAAATAAGGCAAGAAAGATCCAAGTAAGTAGTTTAGTGATGGTATATCTCACACATGTGGATGTTTTAGGAAAAGTTGATCATATGGGTTTGTTTAGTTTTATGCCTAGTTGATATGAAATAAATTTTAAGTCATGAAATGAAGTGTGTCAAAAGATATGTATGTTCTAAGTTGGCTTCCCAGGCAGTTGATTGACATAGTTGGCTCTATGGTAGAAGAAATCTGAGTGAGTAGATTAATGGAGTTATATCTCATATATGTAAAGGTTTCAAGAGTATTTTAACACATGGTTGGATTTTAATATGTGAGGAGATCATATGGTCCAAATTTTAGATCATGAATCCAAGTTAGCCTTCCAAGTAGATAGCAATGGTCCCCATAGTCTATTTTACCTGATGTTAAAGATCAAGACCAAATAAAAATCCAATAGTTCATGGGTTATCATAAAAGATTGATATAATGGTGTGTATTGAGTGAGATTATTTCAAGGTGTCCAATGGTTAATGAAGTTGAATATAAATCTCATTATAAAAGGATCAATTGAGCGTGTTCATTTTAAGATATTTTGAAGAAACAAAATGAGGACAAGTGTTTGAAGTTTAACATTGAGTAGAGATAAATATTTATTTTGTTCCAAGGATCAATAGTGAGTAGGTTTTCATATTAATCAAGATAAATAGTGTGTATTAAAGTCAAGAGTTCAAAGTGACAGTTGTCTTTCATTGTTAAAGTAAGGACAATCTTAAAGAGATAAACAGAATGTGTGTCATTGAGATAACATGAGATGATGCCAAGTGTTTGAAGTTTAACATTTTGGAAGTGGTGAAATATGAGTTAAATTTTGAAAAATATCAATGGTTCATGATTGATATAAGTTGTGAGGACATGAGATTATAGCATAGTGTTCGAATTTTAACTGTGACTATTTGAATTCAAATATTTGAATTTAATAAAGGAAAAACCATTTCTTATTTTTTATGTCATATCTTTCAATCTATGCAAAATTTTACCATGAAGTAAAAATCAAAGTTGTATATGACTCTAAGGAACATATGGAAATATATATTTTAATATCTAAAAGTGTGTAGAGTCAAAGATATTAAGGTTCAAAGTTAACTGTGTGTTTGTGCATATTCTAAAAGTAACCTAAAAAGGATGTTTTTAGCTTGTATTGATGTTGTTTCTATATCTCATGATGAATTAGCTATTTTTTAGTGTTATATACTCCATGATGACCATATGTGAACATTATGAATGTTAAACCAATCGTATTTAGTATGATCAAAGGTTTATAAATTAATTTTGTGTCTGTTCATGGTGATTGTGTGCACAGAATCTTGTTTGAACAAATTGTGCTTTAGTAGAAGAGTGTTTTGGTGACTATGATTAATTTAGGATATCAAATGGGTCATTTAGGTTTTTTCCATGCATTTTTAAGTTGTCCTATGTTCTTATTTTTTTTGGAGGAGTGTCAAATAGATGAATGGGTCTTCATAGGATATAAAAGGTGACTTAGGCCTATTTGAAAGTGTGTTTTGCTTAAGTGTGACCCATGTAAGATGCCTTAAGGGTGAAGGCATGTATTTTGGATGAAAAGTAAAGTTTTTTATCTTGATAATCATGATTTATATATAAGTATTGAAACCAAATGTGATGGTTTCTATATGTGAGAGAGTGATTTGTGAAAATTTATGTGAGAGTAGTGGATGTTGAAGCGAAGAAGAGAGGATAGGTAGAGTGCCCATTTAATGAGATGATGAATAGAGAAAATTAAGGAATATGTGTATTACTTGTAGGTCATATTTTTTATGATAGATTAGTGATCTTATATTTTGATAATATGTGAAGAGTTTTGAGTGTGCATATGATGATAGTTTTAGTAAATAAGGAGAGAGATTGTGACATGCCTATGTAAGAGGTATGTATGAGATAAAGAGGGATTTTGTGTAGGGATTAGAAAAAATAGATATCCATATTAGGTGTTTAATACATCAGTTATAAGGTGGATGTTTTCAATTCAAAGGAGGGTCTAAAGGACTTGATCTTCCTTAGGGATAGTTACTCCTTGTGAAATAGGTGTTTCATTAAAAGTCTTTAGTCATGAGGAATTGAGCAAGGTTTTTGGTCTAAAGGACTTGACCAATTTCTTGTTTTTAATTTATTATATGATAATTAGTCCATTTTTTGTAGGCTTGAGAGTGGGTTTTATTCCCCATGAGGGTTTCCCATAAAAACTATGTGTTGTGTGTTTGATCTTATTTATTCATTGAATGAATGAGCTCTCTTGTTAATGTTTCTTGATCAAGTTGATATATGTTGATTGTCTAATTGTTTGAAAGGTTTGGACTTGAAATTGAAATATCTAGGCTTAGTTATTCACCCCTCTCTCAGTGTAACCATGATACCAATGCTTATTTTACTACCAATGTTTCTTTTTCTACCAATGTTACTTATGCCACTAGTTTAATGTATGCTACTACCTCTTGCACACTCATACTACATCTCAAGCTCTTAATACATCACATAAAACTAATGCATCGCATGTTACATTCACTAAACAAAATGTTTCTCAAACTAATCAAATTATATTAAAAATGTTTAACCAAATACATACTTTTCAAATTAATAAATCAAATAAGATGGTACAAATCCAAAATCACCTCATACATCTCCAAAACTAACCTCACGATGTTCCATGGGAGTGAAAAATCCTAATGCCCCCCCAACCTCACTTAGGGATTCCCATGGTAAACTCATACCAAAACCTCCACTTATAAACAAAAAAATAAAACATTTACAAAATGAACCTCTAGTACCTAAAATTTCCAACATTGACATAGGAGGTATGACCCCTACCATCACTTATAATGGATATATTGATGTTACCTTATTGTAAAAAAATTTGGAAACCTTTACAAAGATTAGATTAAGCTTAATACTTGTGTTGCCACCAAATTCTTAGCTAAAATGATCTCAAGAGATACTTTAGATTGTTATAATCAATTAGAAAACCCACTTTATTACTAGCCTAGAATACTTGATCAACTCACTGGTCCAAGAATTGCAACTAATGATATTCCCAAAAATGACTTAGTTCATTTTATAAATTGTAAACAACTCAATACTGAAATGGCACAAATCTTCATCAAATGATGGAAAAAATTGCTAACAAATATGAGCATAATTTGGTAAATGACAACCTCTTCCACCTATTTACTAATGCTCTCCACCCTAAATTACAATATCGCATTAGGACCCTTTCTACAAAAAAATTGGAAGAATCTCTTGACCGAGCCAAATGAAAATACTTCTTCATGCATCAATTTAAACCACCTTAACCTAAAAAAATAACTCACATGTTCATCAAAAATAAATCCCATCATGCAACTAGTGATGGTGTTATTTCCACTTATGACACCATACACACCATCCAAGCTATTGCTCCAAATAACAACATGGATCATGTTATTCCCCATAAGAACACTTCTAATCATACTTCCACATTCTATCAACACAACCATAATAATATACACAAATCATAATCCCTATTATAAATTAAAAAATGTCTTCCAAGACATCTACCATAAGATCTTGACCCCAATCATCTTATGAAATTGTGGTATGATTCAAATATTTTTTTTGGTTTCATGCAAGCAAGGGCCATTCTCATGAGACTTGTAGACAATTAATAAATATTTCTATGAATTTTATTATTTATCCTAAATTTTAATATGAATACCTTATTCAAAAATGTCAAAAATATTATGACATGGTGCTTAAAGCTCATGAGAATCAAAATAAAAATCCATATTTAAACTAAGCTAATGTTCATTTACTTATCTATAAGGATCCCCTTCCTAAACACCAAGACAACATTGACCAACATACCCATACTAATAACAACATTAAAATTATTATATATCTTAACACCAATGATGAAAGTGTGGTTAATATGACTAATATAAGAAGAGTTTTTACTTATATTAATTTGAACCCACTACTTATACATCACACTTCTCCAACATTTCACATCATTCAAGACACTTACCCATCCCATCTCATAGAAATTTAGTATGAATAACTAATAACCATAAAATAACCACTTATAATAACACAAAATTAACATACCTCTCATACCATTAATATAAATTATACTCTTTCCACATCTTCCATACCAAAAGACAACATCCATTAAACTTCAAACAGTATTTATTTTACTCAACCACAATAAATTCATAAAGCAACCATCACATCACATAATGTCACTCAACCCATTTAAAACCAACCTAAATGAACCATAACTTCTCAACATTATTTTAATTATACATCCAACCCTCCTTCTTAAGAACTCTTGTAACACTATGCACCTATATCCAATAATCCTCTCACAAGTTAAGATGAATGGGATCCTATTATAGAAATTTACCATGTTTCATCTCAAATCCCCTTTTTAGAGCAAATGATAACTTATTATTTCCATCATTATCACCTAATGAAACTATTTTTCAATATTAAAATCCCTCATCCTCATCCTATAGGTAAAAAAACTACCTTATCCAAATCTAAAGATAGAATACTTCAACAATGTAAAGAGATGTCCATCCATGTTGATGAAATAGTGGACACTTCCCTCTCACTTAAGTTTTATATCTCTTCTATGATTCTTGATGAGATATTTTTTCATGCATATGATCCTCATTTATTAATTAGAATCCAAATAGGTGATATCTAAATTATGCAGGCTTTAATTGATGAAGGTTCAGTCACTTGTGTTGCCTCCTTTGAATTTATTAAAAAACTTAGATACTCTAAATATAATGTTAAATACACAATACATGCCATGGCTATGATATAAGAGAAATGCCTCCTCTAGGTTGTGTTTGGCTTCCAATTACCATTACTATTTGTGTGAAATTCATGATCTTTAACCTTTCACTTTCTTGAAATATCTTACTCAATCGACCTGAGAATCATCATATGAGGAAATCACTTCATTTGCATGCCAATATGTCAAATTTCCTCATAATGTCACTATATAAAATATTAAAGGGGACACAAATCCTTATAATTTGAAATAATTCTAAGAACACAATGTCTTTAAAATACCCACCCTTCAACCCTTACCTAGTGTTCCATTTTGATAATCCCAACACTTCAACTATCATATTAACTCCACTAGAGGTTATAATGGTCATCCTAAATTAATTGGTAATATTCCACCTAACCTCTTAGACTTAGATGATGATGAGATGGATGATATAATCCTAACTATAAAAACTTTTAATCTTTTCTCTCATATCATTTCTCAACTTCCTCCTTTTCTTCAACCTTGATCCTATCAGCAACCTTATGATGACATACTAGTTACCTAGCTAAAACAAGACATGCCATTCACTATGCTTCCTCGAATGATAAAATAATTATTACATGTATTATTAACATGCATACACATAATTATGATGACAATTATTCTTTATATGACCCATTTTTAGCTAGATTCATCCAAATTTGAAACATAGAAGTTATATGATATCGTTTTTCTTTATTTTAGTCTTTTCATCTTTTTCTATTGTTCCTTATTTTATAGTAACTAATATTAGTTTTTACACTATTTTTAATATGGTATAGATGGAATACTCACATATTATGCCTCAATCATAGTAGAGCCTCTTATGAGTATTCTCATGGATCATGCCATGATAGGACCTTATCACTTTTATAGATATCATGACCTTTTCAATCTACTTCATCTAGAGATGTTAACCACTATGATTATACCCACTACATAGTTAGTCTTACCTACAGATGATCCTAGTCTAGTTTTCACTATAGCTTCCCCTTCCTTGGTGATGGTCTTCTTACTTTACCTCAGCTTGATCCTTCACCCACATAGTGGGAAGATCATCCTTATTATGATATTCATAGAGCTGCTAGTCATTAGACCAAAGATTGCCATCTATATTAGAAGCCAGTCTTGTTCTTCTACCCTTCAACTATTATACCCTTACTAATATATGTATTTTTTGCTTTTATAGAACAAATAACCATTCTTCTACCCACTACTAAA
Organism: Torreya grandis; assembly: GCA_037957365.1. Lineage (NCBI taxonomy): Eukaryota > Viridiplantae > Streptophyta > Pinopsida > Cupressales > Taxaceae > Torreya > Torreya grandis. The sequence goes on along the minus strand of JARHVA010004575.1, from coordinate 637,194 downwards.
AACTTAGGAATTACATCAACACATTGCTACCATGCACTACCTAGACTAAAGACAAGACCATACCTCATATAGAGATGTTAACCCTTTCAATCTACTTCATTTAGAGATGTTAACCACTATGATTATACCCACTACATAGTTAGCCTTACCTACAGATGATCCTAGTCTAGTTTTCACTCTATTTCCCCCTTCCTTGGTGATGGTCTTCTTACTTTACCTCAGCTTGATCCTTTACCCACATAGTGGGAAGATCATCCTTATTATGATATTTATAGAGCTACCAGTCATTAGACCAAAGATTGCCATCTATATCAGAAGCCCCAGTCTTGTTCTTCTACCCTTTAAGCTATTAAACCCCCATAGTATACTAATATATGTATTTTTTGCTTTTATAGGACAAATAACCATTCTTCTTCCCACTGCTAAAAACTTGGGAAGTACATCAACACATTGCTACCATGCACTACCTAGACTAAAGACAAGACCATACCTCCTCCCAAGCTACTTACAAATTACATCCCTAAATATGGGAAAGTATATTATCTTTGGCATTAATGTTATACCCATCATATTAATTGATTTTTAGTTCTCCAAAAACATCTTCATGATTTCCCATAGTCAACACCAACACTAGTTATTCTTTCTCCTATAATTCATCCACAAATGAAGGTCCCTCCTTCACCAGATGTACTTTCTCCTAGATCCCAAAATACCATTCTCATTAATATATCCATTCCTCATATTGATTACCCCATATAGGATATACCACATGAGCATTAATCTTCTTTTTATACACCTACCTTTTTAGTTGAGATGATACAAAAAGTAGTCTTTTCACATCTTTCTATGAAGATTGATGAGATTCTGACTAACATCAAAATTCAACTACATAGGGATGTTTCAGATGTTATGGAAAATATTTATGATTATATCTATTAGTATTTATGAACATGACATGGTTTTACCTCACATTATTCTATTTTATTATTTGGATTGGATTTGTGATCCATTTATATATCTTATACTTTTGACCATATGTCAAAAATGATTTCACTTATCTATTTTACATAAACCATTATATTATGCTTTATGTGTTTTACATGGTTTCAATATTTTTCACTTTTAATTATTGATTATTCCCATTATTTTAAGGAATTCAAACTTATGTTTATGATTTCAATTCTTTCATGGATTCCTTAATTTTTCTCTATAATGATTATTTTCTATCTTTTACACTAAAATAAAGATAATTATTATTGTGACTTGGTTATACAACCTTGATTCCAATAGTATTTTATCTCTACCATATGATTAATTAGAAAACAATACTTCTCATTTTACTAATTATATACACCAATCTATTTTTATCCCCTTTCTTCTCTTATTTTCATTTCACATACTAAGCACATATGATTGAAACTTGAGATTACTTATTGGTTCATAGGTAAGCCTATGTTGTTTAGTAAGTCATATATCTAGTTAATTAGTCTCCTTTAAAACAAATTCTAAATATCATTCATGTGTATCACTTTTATCACTCATGTTGGTTATTCCAAATCCATATGGAGGAGGAATCACAAAAGCCATAATAAAATTAAAATATAAATCATTTAAACAAAAGGCAATAATTCAAAATACAACATACAATCTAAAAGTCCAATCACACTAAAAGACATGATTTACTTTTCGAGGTATTCTAATGGTTTTGGTGTTTTTTCATTGATGTTTTCATTGATGTCAAGGTCAAGATGGATGTCATTAATGTTAAGGTCAAAATTGAGGCCATGTATGGTGAAGTGGTATGTGGCAAAAAGGTCTTATGAAAAGAGAAAATTTGAAGGAAATACATTGTATCTCTATTGAGAGAGAATTTTAAGGTAACTTGGTAATTATTTTAAGGTCGATGACATTTCAAGGTCAAGATCAAGATACAGGGTAAGCATACTTTTGAGCACTAGTGTTAAGGAACATTGTCATAACATGAGCATGTGTGTGAAGATGGTGGTCTAATAATATAGTTAAACATAGGTATTATTGGATGTTTAATTATTCCTAATAATTCATATGAATTATTGAAAAACTTAGGAAATTTTCAAGGTAAACCTTCAGGGGTATGGTCTTAAGCCTAAGCATTCAACCAGACTAGTCCTAGACTCTTCCTGAACTAATGAGGAGTTATGAAGGATGAAAATTAGTGGTATATCATGTGAGAATATATTTTAAACTATGTAATCATATTTATAAGGTAGATAAACTTTCATAAGAGGATTCAAATATAGTTCATGGCTTATTCATTTACATGAAGAGACCTAGTGAGAAGGCATAGGCTTGGTAGTATGTTGAAGTGAGCAGTATGAGGCTTGTGAGAAGAAGATTTGTAGTGTGTGAGGATATTATTAGGTTTTATGAAATTATAATGATTTTTTTTTAATATTAAAAGATGTTTTAAGGTGTGTCCAATTTCTAAGTGTGACTAGTAGTTCAAGGCCTAATGTACAAAGAGACCTAGAGTGGCCTAATGAGGGGTTAAGTTTAGTTTCCAAGGTGCCAAGAGATCATGAGAGAATTTCAAGAGGTGTGAGAGGTTGTGTCAAGTGTGTTTACTAATTTTGAGTTCAAATTTTAAATTATAAATCATGAAATGTGGTTTTGAGGTTTTTTGTGTGCATAAAATGAGGTATTACAGACTTGAGAATGATTTTCTTATGCTCATTGACATGTGAAACCTTTGCATGAGGATCCAAGTAGTTCATGGAAGTTTTTTAATGGTACTAGATCAAATTTACTATCATTATTTTATATTTTTAATACATAATATTTATGAATTATTTCAAATAATGGAAAGTAGTCTAAACCCTCTCTAAAACCCTAATAGTGACCTAATATAGAAGATATAAATCAAAAGTGTTCATAATGGTTTGGTTGACCTAGTGTGATGATTGGAGGTTTTATTAAACACTCCCATGTAACTCTATATGGAATTGGTATGTCAAAATAGTGAGTGGAAGCTATCAGAAACCCCTTTTTTCTTAAATTTTTGATGTATCAAGTAGGATTGACTAGGTCAAAACATGAAAATGATTAGAGGATGATGTGTGAGACTTGTGTTTTATGTTCATATAATTTTTTGATTAGGTTATAGAATATAAATATGATAAAATATTAATTTAATTTGGCCTATCTATAAAAAATCATAGTGAGAAAGATAGTGAGAAAACTATGCAAAAATGAGAATGAGATTAGGGATGGGTTGTCAATGATTAGGGATGGATCCAAATGTATGGGTTATTATTCAAGACCTATAAAATATATACCTAATGGATATAAGTTTTTATTAATCTTGTATATGGTATAAATTTGATCTCAAAATGACTTATCTAACATATAATATCATGAAATAGAATCTATAGGTGTTCTGAGTCATTGTTTCCATGACTGTGTTTTGGAGCATTCAGGTAGTTTTATATGTGTTAGTGATATTGATGTTCCTAAGTCATTATGAATATATTTGAAGAATATAATTAATAATAATTTATTATATAGGTATCATAGGTTAATTTTATTATATTTATATTTATTATAAACTCCTATGAAGGAGTGAAAATTCAAAGGCTCTTTACTAGATTTTGAAGCTTGTTTATAGTTCTGAGTGAGCATATGAAAATGATCAGTTTATGGTCTTTTTATATGTGTATGAAATATAATGGAATTTTTTATGATCATAAGGTCATAAATTTTCTATCCATTTTATTTTTTAATGTGTTTAAGTGGAAAATTTGAGTTTATACTTTAGATATTCAAGGTAAACTTTCTAGCAGTGAGAAGGGCTAATTGTGAGTAAGCCTAATGGTGTGGTTCAAGAAGTGAAATAAGATAAATGTTATTGGTGACCTAAGCTGAGATTATAATGGGTATAATTAAATCATGTGTGAATTTTTTCATCTATTTTTTGAGTCTAAATATGTTCCAAGTTGGCCAAGGTGAAATGTGTGCTTTGAGAAGGCCTAATTGCATTAGGTCTCTATTAGGCCTAATGGTGGTTTTGGTCCTTATTGGTAGTAACCAATATATGTAATGGTTTTTTCACTTTTGAAATGTGTTTTTGATCTATGAAAAGTGTGATATAATTATGGTGAGGTTTTTTTATGACCAAGGTGTGTGAAAGCAAGAGTCAAGTATAAGAAGAAGGTCTAATAGGCCTAATTTGACTAGTTAGAATATTGAGGGAATGAATGAATGAAATAAAAGTTTTGAAACTAGGTATAGGGATTGTATAACATAAGAGATGTGTTTTTAATATGTCATTATGTTATAATACTAGTTTTATAGATGATGATCAAGTTCATTTGATCTAATTCTGCCAAGAAGAGGGCTAGTTGAGCAAAGAGGCCTAACATGTTGTTTGAAGGAGATAGAAGAGTGTGAAGAAAAAAATAATGGGATCATCATAATTTGAGTGAAAAATAAGTGTCTAAATGTTATAAAAGGTTCTAGGTGTCTGATTTAGTTCTAAGTTGGCTAGGGGGTTGATGCTTCCTTGCAAGTTGGTACTTGTTAAAGGACTAGTTGAGTTAGTGCTTAACTAGTGAGGGGTTGGTGGTCCTTATGGGGTTAGTTCCTCACTAAATATTCATTCATTAATTATAAGACTATATTAAAAGATGTGTTTTATATGGATTTATTCCCCATGAGGTTTTCCCATATATATCTTGTGTTCTTATGTTATATAATTTTATAGATGTTCGTTTATGCATTGGTTAATATATGTATGTGAATGAATGCTTCATGGATGATAAGTGACATTGAATAATTGTTTTAAGGGACCTGATTCATCCCCCTCTCAATATTTTTAATTCATAAATTTGGTATCATATTACTTCCTTTGAAGGATACCTAGTAGCCTAAAGGAGATCTTAAGAAAGTGAATACAACTAGTCAAGCACAGGGTGGTTTATCTACAAGTAAGGCTCTATTGTTCAATGGAAATCTATGATTTTTTGAATGTCAAGATGAGAAAATATTTGATGTCTCAAGGTAATGATGTTTGGAAATCAATTTTGGATGGATATACTACACTCCCTATTCCCCCTACATATGTAGTAGGTAATAAGTCTAGTGACAACAATTCAAAAGCAATGAACATTATTCTTTGTGGCCTATCAGAGGTAGAGCTTATGAAGGTTATGCACTATATGTATTACAAATAAATATGGGACAAGTTGAAGACTATCCATGAAGGATACTCCAAGTTCAAGCTGGTTAAATTGAAAACCCATAGAAGATAGCTTGAAATCCTAAGGATGAATGAAGATGAGACCATTGCAGCCTTTTATTGAGGGTTCATAAAGTGGTCAACATCATAAGAGACCTAGGTGAGGAATTTAAAGAGTCTACTATTATTCAAAATGTATTTAGATATATAACTCCTAAGTTTGATTCTAAAGTATCTTCTATTCAAGAGATACATGATCTAGACAAGCTAGAGATGGATGGACTTCATGGCACCCTAACAACTTATGAGATGAGGACAAGTGAAGGAAGACCTATAAAGAAGGAAGTTACATTTAAGGAAGAAAATAATTCAAAGTATAATAATATGATGATGAATTAATAGCTAGGTTTACAATAAAGTTTAAAATTAGTTCATATAAGTACAAGGGTAAGCTTCCCTTCAAGTGATTGAATTATGGAAATATTGGAGACTTTAATAACAAGTGCCCTTATAAGCATAAGATAAAGGATGATAAATATCATGATGAAGATAATGATGATGAAAATAAGTTGTAAAATTTTTATATTAAGAGAAATGATTATAAGAGTGACCATGAAGGTGTTGATCCTAATGTCAATGAAGTTCTCATCATGGTTGAGGAAGCAAAATATTCAAATCAGGAAGATTCCATATAGATTGGAAGTATTGTTGGTGATTCAGATGAAGAAGAAGATGAGGTTCAGTTACTAAATGATCTAGAAGAACTGAAGATGGTGAATAAGAAGATTAAGGTGTTGAGGTCTCTTATCAAAGAATATGTGCAGCAAATTAATTTGTTTAAAGATAGATTGAGTAACAACTCCAAGGAATAAGAAGAAATAGTCAAAAAGGTGGAGACTCAAATTGAGGTTATGAATGCAATCCTAAAGGCTAAAAAAGAAGAATCTTCAAGGTATGTAACTGAAGTAGATTCCTTCAAAGATAAGTTGGATCAGGTATCAAGTAAGGTGAAGTCTTTTATGAAGTTTTAAAAGAGTAACAATGATCTAGATAACATTTTGAGTAGTAAAAATATTTCTAATGATAAAACAAGTCTTGGTTTCAATAGAGACCAAAAGAAGAATGTTAATGTGATCAAGGAAAATCAGACCTTAAAGGTCAAAGATCAATCAAATAATAATGGTGCTTATAGAATAAATACTAATCCTATCACACAGCCTAATTTTATAAGGTATGCTAATCCTTTAAATGGTTATTGTTATTCATGTAACCAATTTGGCCATAAAGTAAGGCATTATATAAGACCCTCTAAGAATGAATATGCATGGAAATATGAGGAGAATCATCAGTCAAGAGGTATGGGTAATAATGTGTTCCCATCAAGAGGAATATTTTGTTTCAATTGTTAAAAGGTTGGTCATATTGTAAAGTTTTTTATGAATGTATTATCAAGTTAAAACAAGAAAGTTAAGGCCCCTAGAGTGTAAGAAAGAAGAAAAGATAGTGAGTGGAAACCAAAGGTAGATAATGTGAATGATGACTAGTCTGTAAATCTAAGTGGACTATTTTCCATGGTGAAGCATAGTTCAAATGCAAAGGAGTGTCAATAATTCTCCCTATCAGCTTAAATTATGGATGGAGTCAATACAGATAGACAAATTAAGAATTTTTTTCAAATGGAGATTAAAGAGGTTAAGCCAAATAGGATATTCAATCCTAAGAGTATCATGAACAAAGTTCAGTCTAGTGAGGACATGGAGATCTAGGAATCTCTTGAGTTTATGTTATTTTAGTACCCTATAAAAGAGGTGACTCAATTAGGCTTCATGGAGGAACTCAACTAGTGAGCAAAAACATGAAGGATTCTTGGCCTTAGGTGGAGCTTTATGTTATTTATTGATATTCAAATAGTGTATGAATATCTCATGGAGATAAGGGGAGCCAATCATGTTCCAAGAGTAGGTGTGTGATCTTGATCTATGTTGAGTTTTTGTTTAAGAGAGATAATGATTTGTTTTTAAGAGAAAAGGTTTGTTTTTTAGGTTAAAGGATTAGATAGTTGTCAAGAGATGACACTTTGTCATTAATTTTAAAGAGGGAAAAGTTTTAGTTTGGGAGAAAGGTTAGTTTGAACAAGATCCATCTTAGGAAGATGTGAATGATTAGCTTTATTTAAGTGTTTTACATCAATGAAAAAGGGGGAGATTTTTGAGATATGTCACTATTGTTGGTGTTTTGGAATTGATGTTTTCAATGATGTCAAGGTCAAGATGGATGTCATTAATTTCAAGGTTAAAGTTGAGGCCATGTGTGGTGATGTGGTATGTGACAAAGAAGTCTTATGATAAGAGAAAATTTGAAGGCAGCCTATTGTCTCTCTATTTATAGAGAATTTGAAGTCAACTTGGTAATTATTCTAAGTTTGATGACATCCCATGGTCAAGATAAAGATACAAGGTAAGCATACTTTTGAGCACTAGTCTTAAGGAGCATTATCATATCATGATGTGCGTGAAGATGGTGTTTTAGTAAGATGGGTACACATAGGTATGATTGGATGTTTGAGGATGACCAAGAATGAATATGAAGTGTTTAAACATTTAATAAAGTTTCAAGGTAAACCTTTAGGGGTATGGTCTTAAGCCTAAGCATGCAAGTAGACTAGCCTTAGACTCTGCCTGAACTAATGAGGAGTCTTAATGTGTTATGAAGGATGAAAATTAGTGAAAAATCATGTGAGAAGATAATTCAAACTATGTAAACATTTTTATAAGGTAGATAAAATTTCATAAAAGGATTCAAGTCCATTTCATGGCTTATTCATTTAAATGAAGAGATATAATGAGAAGGCATAGGCTTGGTATCATATTGAGGTGAATAGTCTGAGGCTTATGAGAAGAAGATTAGTAATATGTGATCATGGTATGAGGTTTTATGACATTGTAATAAAGTGTTTATAATATTAAAATAGGTTTCAAGGTGTGTTCAAGGTCTAAGTGTAACTAGTAGTTTAAGGCCTAATGTGCAAAGAGACCTAGTGTGGCCTAATGAGGGGTCAAGTTCAGTTTCCAAGATACCAAGAGCTCATGAGAGCATTGTCATAGGTATGAGAGGTTGTGTTAAGTTTTTTTACCAAGTATAAGATAAAATTATAAAGTATAAAGAATGAAATGTTGTTTTGAGGTTTTCTATGTGCATAGAATGAGGTATTGTAGACCTGAGAATGATTTTCTTATGCGTGTTGACATGTGTAACCTTTGCATGAGGATCTAAGTAGTACATGGTAGTTGGGGAAGGGTCCTAGCTTAAATTTATTGTAATTAGTTTCTAAGTTTAATAACTAATATTTATGAATTATTTTTAATAATTGAAGGTAGTCTAAACCCTCTCTAAACCCCTAATAGTGACCTGATATGGAAGATATGATTCAAAAAGTGTTTATAATGGTTTATTTGACCTATTTTTAATATTGCAGGTTATATTAAACTCTTACAAATACCTACAAGTGGCATTGGTTTTTCAAAAGAGTGAGTGGAAGATACAGTAAAACCCTTGTTTCTCATATTTTTGATGTAGCAGGTATTGTTGACTAGGTAAAATAATGAAAATTATCAGAGGATGATGTGTGAGACTTGTATTTTATGAGAAAGATAGTGACAAAACTAGGAAAAAGTGAGAATGAGATTAGGGATGGATTTTCAATGATTATATATGGATCCAAATGTATGGGGTAATTATTCAATACTTATAACACATGCCTAATGGATATAAGTTTTGATGAATCGTGTGTATGGCAGAAAGTTGATCTAAAAATGACCTATCTAACATAGTGAGGTCTATGTATAGTGAAGCCATGAGATTGGTGTATAAGACTAATATTTATATTTTAGAATATAATATATTTATTTAAATATAATACTGGTATATTTTAGGATCATATGAACCCATTGGAATAAATTGAAAGATAATCTACACGTGTTCTAAGTCATTGTTTCCATGACTTTGTTTTGAAGAATACATGTAGTTTTATGTGTGTTAGTGAGATTGATGTTCCTAAGTCATTATGCATTGAGTTGAATAATATAATGCGTATTAAGTTTTTATATATGTATCAAAGTTTCATTTTAATTTATTTTTATTCATGAGAAACTCCTATGAAGGAGTGAAAAGTCAAAGGTTCTTGACTTGGTTTTGAAGCCTATTTGCAGTTCTAAGTGAGCATATGGAAATGATCAGTTTGAGGTATTTTTCCCTATGTGGTGAAATATAATGGACTTGGTGTTTAACATAAGGTAATATAAGTTATATACATGTAATTTTTTAATGTTTAACATTTGATTTTATACTTCATATATTCAAGGCAAACTTTCTAACAGTGAGAAGGGCTAATTATGAGTCGGCCTAATGGTGTGGTTCAAGGGGTGAAATGAGATAAATGGTGTTGGGGACATAATATGATATTATTATGAGTATAAATGAAGAAATATTTAATTTTATCATCTATTTTTGGATGCCCAAGATGTTCCAAGGTTGTCAAGGTGGTCAAGGTGTAACGTGTGCTTTGAGAAGGCCTAATTACATTAGGTCTCTACTAGGCCTAATGGTGGTTTTGGTCCTTATGGGTGGTGAGAAACCTATGTAATAATTGTTTCAAATTTGAAACATGTTTTCTAATCTATTCCAAGTGTGATCCAAGTATGGTGAGGTTTTTTTCTAACCAAGGTGTGTGAAAGAAAGAGTGAAGTATAAGAAGGTCTAATATGCCTAATTTGACTAGTTAGAATATTGAGAGAATGGAAGAGTGAAATAGAAGTTTAGAAACCAAGTAGAGGGATTGGATACCATAAAATAGGTTTTTTAAATATTTCATGAAGTCATAATAGTGATTCTACATGTTGTGAGTAAGGTCATTTGACCTAATTCTACCAAGAAGAAGTCTAGTTGAGCGAAGATGCCTAATAGGTTGTTTGAAGGAGATAGAAGAGTGTGAAGAAAAAACATAAGGGGATAATCATAATTTGAGTGATAAATAATTTTTTAAATTTTATAGGTAGTTTATTTGGTGCTGATTTACCTATCGGGTTCATGCTTCCTTTTAAGTTGGTACTTGCTAAAGGACTAGATGAGTTGGTGTTTGACTAGTGAAGGGTTGTTGGTCCTTGTAGGGTTGGTGCCTCACTAAATATTGATTCATTTATTATATTACTATATTCCAAGATATTTTTATTTGGTTTTTTTCCCCCATGATTATTTTTTACATGTCTCTTATGTTATTATGTTGTATGCTTTTATAGATGCTTATTTATGTATTGGTTAATGTATGTATGTGGATAAATGCTTCATGGATGATAACTGAAATTTAATGATTTTTTTAATGGAAATGATTCACCCCCTTCTTAACAATTATACTTCCAACATTAATATGTTTATCACATTTTATTTTTATAATTGAATCTCAAATTGCACAACTGGCTTCATGATAGAGATGAGGTCCATTGGGGTTAGTAGGCCAATAGATTGGGATAAGAGAACAAAAAATATTTATAGGGATATTTAATTTATCACACAAGTACCCAATATTCATATTAGATTGATGGATCTATAATAGGTCTTGAGGAATGGGGAACATGTTGTGGAAAGGTAGAACCATTTTACTTTCCTTGTTCATATACCCTTCATGATTTGATCTTAGTATCTCACCTATGTGCCTATATAACTTTGTGTTTATTGTGAGAAGGTATCCCTTGTATTTTTATGGTCACTATACTCTTAATTTATTTTATTATTACCTAGTATGCCTCATGTTTACTAAGGTTTTCTCATTAAATTACCTATTTAATGTTTGTTACATTCCCTATTTCATTATAATAATCTTAATATTTACCCTTGATGAATATTGTATTGTTAACTGATCATACCCTCTAGGATTTCCATTTTAAATTTGCATTTTAATACCTTGGATAGGACCCAAAATTCCTCACAAAACATTTCCTTATTTTTTTCATTGTTAGCATTCACCTCATTGGTGTTCACCTTGTGAGTTTTAGTGAAAAACCATGGATAAGACAAGGTTGTCCTTACAAATTACCACATTAAAACATCTTTAAATTATTCCCACCTTAATATCAACCTCATTAGTGTTCCCTTTGTGAGTTTGAGTGTAAGACCTTGGATAATACTAGGCCCTCCTCACATAATATTTCAATAAATTTTTTATAATATAACGGAGTCACAATAAAATTAAATGCCTCAAATTTGAGATAGTTTTTGTTAAATTATGATTTACACATCACTTACATATTTATCATCTTGATTTAGTATGTTTTATGCTTACTTCATAAACACTTCACGTTTATCTTATTATTTTTCAATTGAGTGCATGTTTACAACCATTTTATTAAATTAATCATACTTCCCATATTGATCCAGTATTATTAATTTAGTATGATTAATTTGATTTATAATTTCATTTTTTTTATATTTTCATACTTCCCATATTGATCTAGTATGATTGATTAAATTTATTATTCTTTTATTTTTATACCATTGGTTTTCACATGTTTTCCACTTTATTACAAATTTTCATACTTCCCAACTTGATAGAGTATGACTTTTATTTGTTTTAATTTGGTGCAATTATTTTTCATGGTTTGAAAACACTTTTTATGTGTTACTTTATAATTTTTGTTTCATATATTTATTCATCTCTTGTTTTTTAAACATTTCCCATTGTGATATAGTGTGTATTACATTTTATGATTATTTATACTTTTCCAAATCATTTTTATTTTATTTTTTAACATGCACATGGATCACATAATGATAGAAAAGAAAACATACATGACATATTTCCTATATCATATACAACAAAATTAAAATACATGTGCTACACAGGAAATACATCCATCCATAGACAAATAGAAATCATAGACCATGAAATGTTCATATCCATATATATAACATGAGTTTGATATGATATAATAAAAAATACAATAGTTGTAGCTCTAAGGTTGTTCTTAATCATGTATATCATATGGCTTAACCATGTTATCCATGGATGCATGTGACTAACTACTCTCAATGGTACATTGTAGTGAAGCATTCCATGATCTCAAGCCATTAATTTGTAACTATATATTGACCACCTAGGCCTGCATACATCCAATCTCTATAACAGCCACCATATGGGTAGATTTCTCTTGTGTTGATGCCTACCAGGATTAGGCCTCTCCCTCTCTTACTCCTGCAAGTCACTATGAGCCATCTCCTCACACCTATAACTATTGAGTAGCCTCCCCCACCATTATGAACTAGTTAGCATAAGCTAGGGTAGATGGTACCATAATTTCTACCAAGGTGGATGGCTCATAATGTGACAACACCCCATCCAAAATATTATGGTGTGCGGTCATAATCATACCTTCCCATATGATCTCCTCTACTTTAGTACCTATAAAAAAACCAAATATACTCAAATATCATGTGTGTGTGTGTGTGTGTGTGTGTGTGTGTGTGTGTGTGTGTGTGTGTGTGTGTGTGTGTGTGTGTGTGTGTGTGTCACTAAATACATATCCAATAATTCAACTAGTGATCTATGTTAAAAAAATTATTAAATTGATGAATTTATCACTAGTGATGGTATCACCAACCATGATCTCCCTATCTGCTTGACTATTAAGCACATCCTTTATTATTTACCTCTATATAAGTGGAAAATACCTAAGCCCATCATGGTCCCCTCCTCAATGTCTTCTATATAAACCAATTATGTCTCTCAACTACTATAAGATCTCCATGTATGACTATTTACACATGTGTCTCCTCTCATCAATGGTGCCTCCATCTCTTATGAGCTCATAGTGGCCATTGTCACCCTTACTATGGCTCCACTTCTATCTCTATTACATCCACACCTTGAACTTCTACAACTATAAAAACACTACACTAGGCCCCATATTTGTATGCCTAACTTGTCCATGGTCCCACTCATTGAGGCCTAATAACAAGTATCTCTATAGGCACCCTTACACCTCCTCTTCCTCTCATCTCTCTAACATGTCATTCCCAATAATCAAGCACTACTAGAGGGGCTATCAAATGTGGTAGGCCTAGCCTCCTAGGTACATGAGATATTAGATGTGGATCCACCCATGAATTATAATGGTACATGATTTGAACAAGCACCAAACTAGTAGAAATAGTATCTCAAGTTGGACCTATAGAATCAATATTAGTGTAAGGCTTCTACACTATATATCCTCATGTCATAGTCTATAAAGCTAGGAAATGGGAAATGGCACACACTACATGATATTTCCTCCATCGTATCACCTAAGGTAACCCATCATCAACTACATGGGTTAACCCAACCAATTGATACATAGGGAATCTATCATAAATCCAATCACTAAAAAAAAAATATGGTCCATCATCTTTTTCCCCTAGGTCAACATACCATACATATCATGCATGAGTTTAACCCAAATTATAGAGTCCAAATCATACAATTCATCCTACTCCATGCTATACTGACATAATACTACCACATATATATTTATGTTTTCATCTCACTTGTGACATAGGACATGTGCTATCACAATTTCTATCAAGGCCTTCAAAATATCTAGAATGGCCAAGATATACATATCCAACAAACTAACCTACAACCAAAGATAAATCCTATCTAAATCTATCATCTAATGGGATAAGGCTTGCCTCTCATCCTCCATATCAAGTACATCACATATGATATGAGTCTCAATAATTAGAATTCCAAGAAAGGTATGGACATCCTCCAAAGTGATGCCCACCTCTATGCTATCCCCCTCTACCTCCCATTAAAAAGTGTTGTTCAGTCACTCCCATGTTCCTAAGAAGATGATTAATAGATAAAAACTAAGTGGGATCCTTCTCATCTTCATGATCCTCCAAATCCTAATGCAACTAGCTAATCTTGATCCACATATAACAATTACTCTAATAAATTGAGTAGTTGCTATCACTCATAAGTGCACCCTAATGAGAAAGTGTGCCTATTCTCATTTATATTGATATAATAGAAACTCTCCAATATGAGATACCTTGTATTGGAGATAATTTATAGATGAATGGCTGGTTATCTTTGGTAAATTCACCTACTTCTCTATAAACTATCTAATTATGTGCTTTTTTGACTAGGAAAAGGGTAGAAGGAGTAGTGCTAAAGCTAAAAATGGAAATGAAAACTAAAAATTTAAGGTGATGAACAAATAATAATTTTAATTATTCCTATACTTGACATAATTTAGAAGCTTAATAACTTTCAAACATCAACTTCATCTTCATATAATGACTATTTCATCAGTATTTGATACGCAGGTCATGATAAACACTCACACTAGCTTGGAAGGAATGAACAATGATTGAATTCACTTCTAGATTAGGTAGAAATTAGACTTAAAAACATTATATGACATAAAATAATTATCATTTTATACATAAATTTTAAAATTTCAGAAATAAAAATAGGAAAATAAATCATACACTAAGTGATATCAATGAACGCAAGACACACACTTCATGAACAACTTAAAAATGGAGGAGAAATCAATTCTTTATTAATTCAAAGGTGAGGTAGTACAAATTTTGGAAAAAAATTAGTAAGACACAAGTATAATATCTTCATAATCATTCAAAAATTAATTTAAATATATAAATTAAGGAGAGATAAGACAACAAGCTCCATATGAGTCCCTTCTAGTCCTAGTTCACTCCTGCTTCAACTGAACTCCAACTCTAACTTCAACTTCAACTCCAACCCAATATTCCAAATTGCTTACCCAAATTACTAATTATTAATTTATTATCTTAAACATTATTTCCATTAGAATATGGTGTATTAGAAGATAAAAAGAGGCTTTGAAAAAAATCAAAGATTCTTCATGTATGTTTTGATTATCTTTAGTCTTGAAGAGATATTCAGTTAACTCATCTTGAACTTCTAATTTGCATTGAAATCCTTAAATTTAGTTAACTCCTTTTTATCTTCCATTCATCTTAAATTTTGAATTCAATTACCTTTATTTGTATCTTGGAGTTTGACTTGAACTAACTTGACTTGTAACCTAGAGTTTAACTTAAATTATATTCACTTGCATCTTGCATGCATGTTTGACCTCTTAACTTTTATAAAATTAACCCAAATGTGGTGTATTACTATGTATATTTCATGGTGATGTTATAATGAATATTTCTCAAGTAAATGGGGACTCAAATATTAACCTAAACTTCAATTCCACTTATCCACTTTAGCTTATTTTGAACTCCATATTTATAGGTCTTCTTGAAGGCTTCTTATAGTTGACTTGACTTCTCTAATTTTATAACAAATAGATTAATTTATAGAGATAAGGTCCTCTTCATTTTTTATTTTATTAAAAATTCATGAAATATTCTTTCTAATTATGCATTTGATGATTACAATAACATCTCTTCATATTGGTTGATCTTAGAAGTGTATATCTTTTAAAACTTGACAAGATTATTGAATGCACTATGAGAACCTATAAATAATTTTTATATTATTATTATACACACTCTCAAATCATTTTTTTCCATTAGAAGGGCCTAAAACACTCACTTTCAACTCCATTTGAGAGTAAAATAGTGAAAACCCTTGGTTTCCTCCATGATTAGACCAGTCTTTTCATATTTTGTCTCCCCTAATATACATTAAAGAACTAAAAAAAATTTAAAATAATCAATTAAATCAAATATATATTCTTGAAAAATTTTAATATATTTAATTCAATAAACTTCAAAATATGCAATTTTTGGTGTTTCTTATCTTACACAATTTCATTTCTAAATGCGTGTAGGTTTGAGTTTTGTGATTTTATTGAGTTTTATGAATAATAAATAACTCAATATTTTTTAATTATTACCTTTAATAATACCTCTCATCATTAAAACCATTTTATGTTCTCAACCAATCTCTTAAACCACTCAAAAATTGCCTTTTTGATTGCTCTCTTGTTTGCTTAAAACCTTGATACTTGTACCTTTTCCTTTATTCATTTTTGGATCAATTTTTTTATTTATTAATGTTTATTAAGGTAATTTATTCCCCATAATATTAAATTCAACTCTTTTTTGTAATAATTAACTCAAAAATGCAATTATATCTCTTAAAACTAAGCCATCGGGGTTTAATAAGGGTTTTAAAGCACCTGTTCTTCTTAACGATTGTTCATAAATTCAATAAAATGTAACATAAAAAACAAAGCATGGAATATTTATTTAATATGGTCCCAAAAATCCCACTAATACCATTCAATCCAACCCTTCTCCACCTTCATGTACCGACATTTGAAATTTGCCTTCACTAGTTTGCAACTAGCTAGTTAGAGGAATAAAAGAAACCTCAATGAAAATTTGGATTTGTGAATTGTTATTGAACATGGTTTTGTCCTGATTAATTTTTTATAATGTTTTTAATAACCTATTTATTCTTGAATACATGAGTTTAACCTTATTTAAAACTTTCACAAAAGCAACTTTGACCAATGGTGGAAAATTTGTCAACATTCTTGGTGACTTTGTTGGGATGTTTACCTGCTAAACACTTAAGATCAGTAGATATAACCATTGGGTTATGGATTAATTAAAATATCACCAAATATAAAACTGAAATTTCCCTCAATCAACTATAACACTTGTGCATAATAACTTATTTAATTGAAAACTAGAATAACTACCAATTGAAAAAGGTGTAAGATAACACTTATAGGAATTGAAAACTAAACTACTAACAGAACATGTGCATAATAACATTTAGAGGAAAGTGAAATATAAAATTTCTACATAAAACACCCAATATCTATTAGATCAAAATAAAAACCTCTTAGGTCCTCTCCATGTATTTGATGAAGATGACTAACAAGTTACTGTGTGAATGTCATTCCAGTTGGATCAGTTCTTTTTCTTATTGTCAACCTCTTTGGCTTGTATCAAAGTGAATAAAATGAATAAAATATATGTAATATATAGAAAAAATATTATTTTTGTTAAATTATTACCTTATATTTATTTTAAACATTGAAAAATCTCCCCAATGTAACCACATGTTGATTCATAAGAATAACTATAATTTCAACCTCTAATGTCTCACTAGAACATTATTCTTGGCTTTCTATGACATTTTTGGATATGTAATCTTGATTGTCAACTATTGTAAATTGTTAAATATTTTCAAAGATCTTCAAATACCTCTCTCTACCTTCATCATGGTATTCTTGAGATATACTTTTCCCAATGTCTTCTTGAAGAGGCTTTCCAAATTTGATAACCACTTTATCAATGTATTCACAAGTAGATGTAGGCCTACAAAGATTATCAATGTCTTGAATCAAATAAATGTATTGCTGATAATCATCATCAAAACCTTATTTATCCTCACTTGTATCTTATTATTTACTTAGTTCATGTATAGGGTTGTTACCTTATAAAATTATTGTTGCAATCTCACTAGCTTCTACCATATCTTTTGGAACATCTTCGTGATAGGCTTTTTGAGGCTCACTTACAAATAAAATTTGATTTTTTAATGGATATTTAAGGGATAAAACATGATATTTTTCTATTTCAAATTTAATCTCATTTTTCTAACACAACTTTTGATCATCTTTTATTGACAAATTCTCTTCTTCACATGCATGTTCTTATTTTATCTTCCATACAATAGGTTCTCCTTAGAAAAGGGATATGGTCGGAGGACAAGAGATTCCATTTGGTGGTATAAGAATATAGGTCTTTATAGGATGATCTTGAATTTTATTTGAAATTTAAGAGTCATAAATAAGGATTTTATATTTGGAAGTAATAGTTTCATTCAATATTTCTTTCAAAGAAGGGAAAGAAACTTGTGTTAGGGATTCATGTTTCAATGCTTCATACTTATATCTCCACTCAATAATAAATCTCTCACATTATTTACCTTCATGGACAAATTAAATTTTAGGAATGGGTTAAGGGATAAATAAAACTATAAACTCTTATTTTGGATTCTACAACTTTATCCATCTCTTGATTTTGGATTGGCATAGGAGGATGTTCTTGCTCAAGAGTAGGCATGACATAATCAGGGTTTTTGGTCCAAGAAGGTTTACAAGATGGAATGGTATTACAATATTTGGTGAGAGTGAGTAAATATTGAATAATAATAGGATATTTCATAATATTATCATTCTTGAAAATTGGAATATTGAAGTAAGTAGACTCTATTGAAGGTTCAAGGGGTTCTTATTTTTCCAAATTGAGATTTTAGACTCTCTTGTATTGTCATGGGTAGCTGTTGAATTTCTTATTTTATAGCCTCATTGTATCTCTTAAATGAGCATATATATTTATGATTTATATATGCTTGATATGTAATCACCTATTTATGCCTATTGTATTCCACTTCCCTATCAATCTCCATACATTGTCTCTAAAAGTCAAGTTTGATTTCTTGCACACTTTTTTAAGGGTGATTAAAAAGAACATTATTTTGACAAGGTTGATTAGAAACATGATTAGGAGTGGGAGTGTGGTAAATATCATGATAATATGGTTATCTTATTTATATATGGATAATTTAGGTGAATCCATAAATATTATCATCTTGATGGGAAAGACATGAAGGTATAAAAACTACATTTTCATAAAATGGAGGATTGAAATACATACCAATTGATGTTTTTTGGTACTTGAACTGCTTAAAACAATTGTATATAACTTTTACTCATCATATTTTTAGTAATTTATAAATATAATCTAAAATTTATTAAGACCAACACCAATCTTTATCAATCTTTTGTGTTATTGTCCCACCGAGTGTGTTAGAAACTGTTATCACTCAAAAGTACACCCTATTGAGACTGTGTGCTTGTTCTCACTTCTATTGGTACAATGGAAACTATCCAAGGTGTGGGGAATTTTATTTGAGATAATATATATATTAAGGTATGGTTACCTTTGGTACACTCACATACTTATCTATAAACTATCTAATTTTGTGCTTTCTTGACTAGGAAAAGGGTATAAAGAGTAATGCTAAAACTAAAAATGGAAATGAAAACTAAAAATTTGGGGTGATGCATGAATAATAAGATAAATTATTCATATATTTGACACAATTTTTAATCTTAATAACCTAAACATAATGAATTAATCTTCATATTATTATTTTTGCATCAATAATTCATACATAGGTCTTGACAAACACTCACACTAGCTTAGAAGGAATGAATAATGATTAATTCACTTCTAGATTAGGTACAAATCAGACTTAGACACTATATATGACCTAAAATAATTCTCATTTTCTTCATAAAGGTGAAAATTTAAAACATAAACATATGAAAAATAATCATTCACTAAGTTATATCAATGAACACAAGACACACACTTCATGAATAGCCCAAAAATGAGGGAAAAATTAGTTCTTTATTATTTTAAAGGCGAGGTAGTAAAAATTTTGGTAGAGTTTAATTAATAATAAATCATAATATCCTCATAATCATTTAAAAATGATTTTACATATATAAATAATTAAGAGAGAGACAATAAGATCCAGATGAGTCCTTACCAGTCCTAGTTACTTCCTGCTTCAACGAAACTCCAACTCCAACTTTAACTCCAACCCAATCTTCCAAATTTATTCACAAAATTTTTACATATTAATTTTTTAGTTTAAACATTATTTCCTTAAGTATGGCATGGTATGATAGATAAATATGTTTGATAAAGTAAAATATTTTTTATGCATGCTTTGATTATCTTTAGTCTTGAAGAGATCTTCAGTTAGCTCCTCTTGAACTTGAAACTAGCATTGAAATCCTTTTGATATTTAGTTGAATCATTTCTATCTTCCATTCATATTTAATTTTGACTTTAGTTACCTTTATTTTTATCTTTGAGTTTTACTTGAGTTAACTTGACTTGTAACCTAGAGTTTGACTTTAGTTATCTTCACTTACATCTTGCATACATGTTTGACTTCTTAACTTTTCTAAACTTAGCCCAAATTGGGTGTATTAGGAGAGATATTTCATGATGATGTTATAATTATTATTTTTCATGGAAATATAGACTCAATTATTAACCAATACTTCAACTCCACTTACCCACTTTTGCATGTTTTAAACTCCACTTTTATAGGACTTCTTGAATGCTTCTTGTAGTTTAATTGACTTCTTTAATTTTATCCCAAATGGGGTGAAATAGAGATAAAATGTCCTATTTATTTTTTATTTTATTAAACATTCATGATATATTATTTCCTATTATGCATTTTTGATGACAATAATAGCTCTCCATACTAGCTATTCTTGGAAGTGTACATCTTCTGCAACTTGATAAACTTCTTGAATGCACTATGAGAACCTAAAACTTGATGAATTTGAATTATTTAAAAATTTAATGTGTTTAAATATTATTTTAACATAATAACCATGGTTTCATAGACCTTAAAACAAAATTTTAGCTCCAAACTCCATATATAACTCCAAAAAAAGCCATTTTTTGCTTTCTTGTGCTCTCTTGTTCTCAAGAACCTTGATTTGGATTAAGCGGTCCAAAATGAGTTCCAGGACTCACCAAAAAATATTAATATTATAATTAAATATTTATAATTTTAAATACCTATAAAAAAATTTAAATCTTTGAAAAACTTCACAAAACTCCCAAATAAAAATTCACCAAAAAGTGCCTACTTATTGCCTTGAAGATGACCTGGAGATGTTTTTCAATGATTTAATCCCATTTTAAATTGGCTTTAATTAAATAAAAATTTATTTATACCTTTAAATTAATTATTCAAACTCTCAAATCATTTTTTTCCATTTTAAGGACTTGAAACACTCATTGACAACTCCATTTGTGAGTAGAATAGTGAAAAACCTTGGTTTCCTCCCTAATCAGACCTATTTTTTGGTATTTTATCTCTCATAAAATAAATTAAGGACATTAAACAAATTTTAAAAATTATAATACATCAAAAAATACATTCATGTCAAATTTTAATATATTTCATTCCATATAACTCAAAATATGCAAATTTTGGTGTTTTCTAGCTTGTACAATTTCATTTTTGAATGCCAATAGGCCTAATTTTTATCATTTTATTGAGTTTTATTAAGGATAAATAGCTAATTATATTTTAATTATGACTTTTAATGACTACTCTCATCATTACAACCATTTTATTTTCTCAACCAATCTCTTAAATCACTCAAAAATTGCCTTTTCTGATTGTCTCTTTTGCTATCTTAAAACTTTGATACCCATACCTTTGCCTTTATTCATTTTTTGCCTAAAATTTTTTATTGAGTAACATGTATTAAAATAATTTAATCCCCATAATATTTCACAAAATTTTCATTTTTCAATAAGGAACTCAAAAATGTAATTATATCTCTTAAAACTGAGCCATTAGGGTTTAAGAAGGGTTTTAGAGCACCTATTATTCTTAACGATTGTTCATAAATTTAATCCCATGAAACATTGAAAAAATATATGTAATATTTATCTAATATATCACCAAAAATCTCCCTATTACCTTTCATAACAAATCTTCTTCACTTTCATGTACCAAACATTTGAAAATTGCCTTCACAAACTTGCAACTGGTTAGTTAGATGAATAGAAGAAACATCTATCAAAATTTGGACTTATGAGTTGTTAATGAGCATGGTTTTGGTATATTTAAGTTTTAATTATGTTTTTTATAACCTATTTATTCCTCACTCCATGAATGGAACCTTCTTGAAAACTTGCACATAAGCATCTTTGACCAATGGTGGTAAAATTGTCAATAGTAGCCACGACACATCAAATAGGCACCAAAATATTCATCACCTTTACAAAATATTTTTAAAAAAAAAAAATTATTATATTTAAGTTTAATAATAAAATAAATTCTTAAATATTCTCAAAAGAATAAAAATTGACTATTTCATCAGCCTATTTTTCTTATTCTCTCCTTTTTCTTATAGAGTTAGCCCTTTTAATACCATATCGGCCCTCTACCACATAGTCAACCTACTTTAATAGACTATATTAAACACCTATAACATACTACATTGGCCAAAATTTACTATGTTAGGCATATATATTTTTCTAACTAGGTCAACCCTCTACAACATAGTTAGCCACCCTCAGTGATACTAAATCGGCCCTCTACTACATAATCGACAACCTTGATTTCTCTCACCCTTTCCAAATAAGTTGGAAAGGATGAATCTATTATTAATTTATGGTTAATTTTCAACCATTTACCATAAATTCATTAAGGCTTTTATTTTTTTTATTATTTCCCACTTAATATCTTATTTTACCCCTAGTTTACCTAAAACTTTCCTAGGATCATTTTCTATATCTACATTTTGCCTAATACTTATTTTTATACATATAACTTAAATTTAACTAAAATCACCAGAAAATTTGAAATTAATTCATCACTTACCTGAGTTGTACTAGTTTTTTCCACTAGGTGTCCTCCATGTCGAAGCTATCATCTCCTCACCATGATCACTCTCAAGGCTCAACTAGGTCTCTTAGAGAAACATTTTCTCAAAATAGTAAAAATAAAAAATGAATTAATTTTCACCCTATTTATATTTAATATTAAAAATTATTTATCTATCAATTATTTACCAATAGATTTAATTTTTTTCCATTATTTTATTTTTACTCTCTTTTTACAAATTGAAAGATGTTCTATAATCCTAACATTGTAGAGAATTTTTCCACATATTACATGTATATTTTGAAAAAAAATAATTTTTTGATCATTTATAGGTTCACCTCATGTTCCTAAATGAAATTAAACTAAATTAAAGAATGAATCAAAAATTTCAAGGGTTATTTCACATTGGGTTCACCAGAATGTCTACAAGGGAAAGTGAAGTTGATCTATAAATCAAACCTAGCTTAGAGATGATAAATCAAACTATCCATTCCACTTGTTGTTACATTTATAAAATCTAGGTCATGACTAATATAGATATATTAGACCTAAATATGGGGTCTCTTACCATACAATATCACTAGATAAGGTTTCAAAGCCTCTAGTCGAGTAATACCACATAATAACCCTACCTAGGTCCTATAGTTTCTAACAAAGTAAACATAAATCGAGTCTAGTGCTCACCAAATATTATGGCACAAATGGAGGATAATAAACATAAAAAAATATGCAAAGAAGAGCTATACTCAATTAAATGTAGAGGTAATCTTAAGCATGGAGAGATAAATACATTCATAATCCAATACATACAAATCTATCTACTAAAAAAAGAAGATAAAGAGTTAGGAATACTCACTTTGAAGATGAACCCATCTAGCCTTAAAAACTCCCTTATCCAATGTTTCTTTTAAAGAGGTCTTTGTGTTTTATAAGGATTAGAAAGATAGGTCAGATCTAGGATACAAGACTTCTCCTATGCATCCAAAAGACTTTTTCCACAAGATAATATTCTTCTCTCCAAAGGAAGTATGAAACCCTTAGCAATGACTCCTCAAGTAAAAGGGAAGATAATTAGATAAATATTTTTAAAAAATAATTATTCTCTCTATCTCTATTGAAAATAGAGTAACATATGTGTATATATATCCAGATCTAACCCTAAACCCTTTTAGAATTTTAGCAAACATAGTCAGCCCAATTAACCTAGTTATTTAGGTAATAAAATAGTTAAGTCTCTATTTTAAGTATATATAATAATATTTTTGGGTGAATAAATTTCCTAAAAATAATCCTTCATTTTAACTTAACATTCATGAAGCATTTATTAACATACATACATTATTTAGTGTATATACAAGCATCTATGAAAGTAAATAATATGAGAATATAGAATATATGTGGGAAAAACTCTTGAAGGATAAAAAACATTAATACACAACTTTTAATATAGTCTTATAATAAATTAATCAAACTTTTAGTAAGGCACCAACCCCATAAGGAGCACCAACCCCTCACTAGTCAAGTACCAACTCAATTAGTCCTCTAGCAATATCCAACTTGTAAGGAGGCACCAAACCCCTAGGTAACGCAACACCAACTCATATACCTTGAATATATAATCACCCTTGGACACCTATTTCTCACTACACTAAATATTACCTCCTTATTTTTCTCTTTTCACTCTTTAATCTCTCTCACATGCTCTCACAACTAGCCCTTTCCATGGTAGAATTAGTTCAAAAATACCTTGCTCAACACCTATATAAACACACTTAGATATTAATTTAATATTTATCAAACATTTATTATTATATTTAATCCATTTACCTACTTTAAAAAACTCCATATCATTCACTCAAATGCTCAAATCTCTAACTAGTCAAATTAGGCCTATTAGGCCTTATCTTTATACTTGACTATTTCTCTCACCCATCTTGGTCAGACAAGAACCTCACCATACTTGGATCACCCTTGAAATATATAAATTCACATGTTTCATAGATAAAATAACTATCATTTAGGTCTTTCATTACCATTAAGGGCAAAACCCACCATTAGGTCTAATAGAGACCTAATGCAATTAGGCCTTCTCTAAACACACATATCACTTATACCTCATTGGAATAATTTAAGCATAAAAAAATGATGAAACACTTTTAAAATGAATAAAATTTACCTATTATAATCTCACCTTATTTCCCCAACACCATTTTTCTCATTTCACTCCTTGAACCACCCAATTAGGTCTACTCGCCATTAGGCCTTCTTACTCTCATAAAGTTGGTATTACAAATATGAATCATATACTCAAATTAAACACATAATAATAATAATAATAATAATAATAATAATAATAATAATAATAATAATAATAATAATAATAATAATAATAAATAAAATTTATATAATCTCCATGACCTAATTTTTAACATAATGTTGATTATAATTCATAAAATAGGGCAAAATACTTCTAACTGATCAACTTCATATGCTCACTTAGAACTACACACAAGCCTCAAAAACCCATTCAAAAGCCTTTGATTTATCACACATTAATAGGAGTTTATAATTAATTAAAATGTGTTAAAATTAAACTAATATAACCATATAACATATTCATGTGAATTATTTTCTTCAACATTATGCAAAAACACTCAGGAGAAACATTCTCACTCACACACAAAAAACTCCCTGTAGCATCAAAAACATAGTCAAGAAAATCAAGTCTTAGAAAAATTATGGAAACACTTTTATGATCTTAAAATTAATTATAATTATCCTTAAAAATATTTATAACATATTTTAATAGATATATTATAAGGTTGCACATCAATATTGGTCTTAGAGACCAATCTCACATCTTCACCCTATACAGACTCCACTATGTTAAATAGGTCACTTTGAGGACAAATTTTTGATTATGTATGAGAATCATAAAAAATTATATACCAAGTTTATATGATATATATTTTTTTTTTAAATTACCCCATGCATTTGGATCCATCTCTAATCCTTTGTAGCCAATCCCTAATCTTATTCTCATTTTGCCTAGTTTTCTCATTGTCTTGCTTATTAGGCCCTTTTAGCGATAGTCCAAATTCCATGACAAATTTATCACTTTTTAGGTATTAAAATATGATTAAAAACATATATTATAATAAACAAAAAGTCTCACACATCATCCTCCATCCATTTTCATGCCTTGACCTAGTCAACCATGCCTGCTACATAAAAATTTCAAAAAATAAGGATTTTTATGTAGCTTATTCTCACTATCATGATAAAAAAAAACCACATAAATAGACCTATAATATTAATTTAAATTATTCAAACATGTAACTAGGTAAAAAAACCATTATAATCCATAACTGACAAGATCTTCCTACCAGGTCATTATGAGGGTTTTAAGAGGGTTTTGACCAGTTTCCTTTATTAGAAATCATTCATAAAGGATTGACCCTAAAATTAAAAAACAATTATAATAATACCCAACTTTAATTATATTATTATTATCTCATGCAAAGGTTTTATGTGTCAATGAGCATAAGAAATTCCTTCTCAGGTCTGTAACCGCCCATTTTATATAGACAAAAAACCTTACCACCAATTTTCATACTTTTTCCTTTAGGGTATGGCATAAAACTTGGTAAAAACACTTAATAAAACCCCTCACATATATTTAAATTCTATTAAGATATATTTCACCTTAGGAAATTAACTTGACCCCTCATTAGGCCATATTAGGTCTTGCTACACACTAGACCTTGAATTGCTAGTCATAATAAGACCCTGATCACACCTTGAAACTTATTACACTACTCACAATTAAAATTACACATTTCAAATGAAATATTATCTTTCTTACATACTTCCCACATTATTCACACAAGTCTCATATGACTAAACACAACATGCTACCATGCCTATGCCTTCTTACTAGGTCTTTATGTGAAGACTAGGCCTTAAAGCTTGACCTTGAAACTCATATAAAGGATTATTTCCCTCTTGATCATGTTTTAAAAACTTTATATACTCTCTCATTTCTATACTAATATAACTCACCGATCTTTACTATTTTTCATGCATATATCTGCTCTCAGGGCTAAACTAGACTTCTCAAGACACCTAATACATAATAATAGCTTACCTTGTACCATGATCTTGACTTTTACATGCCATAAACCTCAAAATGATTACCAAGTTTCCTTAAAATTATCTCTCGAAAGAGAGACAAGAGGTTTACTTAAAATTTTCTCTTTTCATGAGACTTATTTAACACAAATCATCTCATCATGCATGGCCTCAACTCTGACTTTGACATTAATAGAATTTGTCTTGAATTTTATAGCAATGAAAACAATAAAGCTTCAACACCAAAAATTAGGAACATACCTCAACAATATCCCCCTTTATCATTGATGGTAAAAATTTACACAAAATTGATCATTCACAACTCCTAAATATAAAACTTCTTCAAACTGACCTTTGTCCCAAACTTGGAACATTTCCCCCCTTTGACATTAATGACAAAGAGTCATTTTTTTTTAAATCTATATGATCATTAGACCTATAAAAACATAACTCTCTTCAAAAAAACTTAACACAACTAATAATCACATACCTACTCTTAGAGCATGATTAGACCCCCTTGTCACGATAAATTCAGACATTATCAAAACTATGACTTAGTTTGATCAAGTCATCATACAAAATATTTGTGACCAATCTCTTGTGATCATACCTATAGTAAAATTTTGATTAAACCTTGACTTTGATTGTCAATAAAGACCACAAAACTCCCCCTATGACCGATCATCCTTCATACTTCTTGCTTACTATCTGAGTACCTCCATAAAGCCTAATGGAGTCACCTCTACTCTAGGAAAAACTAGAAAAACATAGAATTAAGAGATTCCCAGATCTCCATGTCTTTACTAGACTAAACTTTCTTCATGATCCTCTTAGGTTTGAATAGTCCTTTTGGTTTGACCTCCTCAATCTTTGTTTGAACAACATTTTATCTTATTATATTGGTTTTTTCTCCTTCATCAATAATCAGAGCTAACATAGATAATTTGTGTCACTCCTTTTCATCTTGATTATTTTCTACCATGTAAAATAGTCCACTTAGATGTGTAGACTAGTCATCAACATTAGCTACCTTAGGTTTACACATATTATCATGTCTTCTTTCTTATACTCTAGAGTTCTCAACTTTATTATTTTAACTTGAGAATCCATGCTTATAGTAATTTACAATATGACCAACCTTATGATAATTGAAACAAATTATTCCTCTTGATGATACCACATCATGACCCAAACCTCTTGATCAATGACTCTCATCATAGTTAAATTCATATTCATTCTTGGAGGGCCTTCTACAATACCTTGTTTTATGTCCAAATTGGTTACATGAATAAAAACAGCCACTAAAGGGGTTAAAATACCTTATATAATTAGGTTTATTGATAGTATTAACCTTCATTCTACTAACACCCTCATTCTTTGATTTATTATTGACCTTCTTGATCACATTAGTGTTCTTAACTTGATCTCTATTGAAACCAAGGCCTATTTTATCATTAACAATATTTTAACTATTCATAATGCTATCTAGATCATTGGTACTCTTTTAAAACCTCATAAAGGACTTAACCTTACTTGATGTTTAATCCAACTCAGTTATTAAGGACTCCAATTTAGTTACATACCTTCCACATTCTTCTTATTTGGTTTTTAGACTAGCAGTCACAATCTCTAGTTGAGTCTCCACTTGTTTGACTATTTCCTCTTGTTTCTTAGATTTTTTGCTTAATATAAATTGAAAAAAAATAGTTTATCCTCATAATATTTGATAAGATACCTCATCACCCTATTTTTTTCTTTACCATCTTTAGTTCTTCTAGAGTATTCATCAACTCAGCCTCAAAGTCCACCTCATCTCCTTCTTCATTTGAATCACCAACAACAGCTCCAATCCATATGGACTCTTCTTGATTTGAATATCTTGATTATTTATCCATGAAGATAAATTCATTGACACAAGGTCCATCACCTTCATGGTAACTCTTATAATCACTTATCTCACTCTCATCAAATGAGCGATAATCTTCCTTGGTATAGAAACTTCTTTTATTTTTGAAAAATTTCTTATCATCATACCTTCTATAGTGTTTTTTATTCTTACCATACTTGTAA
Organism: Torreya grandis; assembly: GCA_037957365.1. NCBI lineage: Eukaryota > Viridiplantae > Streptophyta > Pinopsida > Cupressales > Taxaceae > Torreya > Torreya grandis. Next base: position 608,296 of record JARHVA010004575.1, on the reverse strand, counting down.
TAAATTTTATCATCATAATTACCTTCATCTTAATATTAATCATCATTATCCTTATGATTTTGAGGTCACTTGTTATCAAAGTTTCCCATCTCTCCACAATTGAAGTATTTAAAAGCTAATTTGCCCTTGTATTTACCTGAGCCTGTCTTCATATTTCTTATAAACATAGCTATCAACTCATCATCATCAATATCATATTCATAATTTTATTTGAATTTATTACCTTCTATCTTCATCTCCATTGTATTCTTTTCTATCTTTAAGTTATCTTCCTTCTTTGTAGGTCATCCTTCACTTGTCCTCATCTCATAGGATGTTAGGGTGTCGTGAAGTTCATCCATCTCTAGCTTATCTAGATATTGCATTTCTTCAATATAAAATACATTATAATTAAATTTAGGATTTATATATCACAAAACCTTTTGAAAAATAGTAGACTCTTTTAACTCTTCACCTAGGCCTCTTATGATTTTGATCACTTCATCTACCCTTCACAAGTAGGTTGTAATTATTTCATCTTCATTCATTTTTAGACTTTCAAATTATCTTCTATTGGTTTTTAACTTGGGTAATTTGACTCTGAATTATCCCTCATGAATATTATTCAACTTGTCCCACATTTATTTTTTAGACATCTATTGCATCACCTTCACAAGTTATGCCTCTAATAAGCCACACATAATACCATTCATTGCTTTTGAGTTATTGTCACTAGCCTTCTTGGCTGATGCATATTTACAAGGGATAGGGGGTGTAATATATCCATCCAAGACTAATTTAAAAACATCATGACATTGATATATTATATATTTCCTCATCCTAACACTCTAAAAATCATAATTGGATATATTAAACAATGATGCTTTGCTTCTAGAAAAACCACCTTGTGCTTGACTAGCCATCTTAAAATATCCTTTAGGTTGAAATACCTCCTTCAAAGGACCTGATATGATACTAAATTTTGTAATTATAGTTACAAATATGGGAGTGAATCATTTTCCTAAAAATAATCCCTTATTTTCAAATAACATTCATGAAGCATTCATTCACATACATACATCAGTTAGTGCATACACAAGCATATATGAAAGTAAAATATATGATAACATAAAATAAAAATGATAAATAATCTTGGGGGATAAAATGAATTAATTCATATCTTATAATATATTCCCATAATCAATTAATCAAACTTTTAATGAGGCACCAACCCCATAAGAAGAACCAACCCCTCACTATTCAAGCACCAACTCAACTAGTCCTTTAACAAGATAAAAACTACAAGGAGGAACCAACCCCATAGGTAACCCAACACCAAATTATATACCTTAAATATTTGATCACCCATGGATATATATTTATCACTCAACTGAATATGACCTCCTTCTCACACAACTAGCCCTTTCCTTGATAGAATTAGGTCAAAAAGACCTTGATCAACACCTCTAAAAACATAATAATATATTCATTGAATATTTATCACACCTATATTATTATATTAAATCCTTTTACCTACTTAAAAAATCTATATCATTCACTCATATGCTCAAATCTCTAACTTATCAGATTAGGCTTATTAGGCCTTCTTTTTATACTTGACTCTTGATCTCACCCATCTTGGTTAGACAAGAACCTAAAAATACTTGGATCACCCTTAAAATAGATAAATACACATGTTTCATAAGTTAAACAACTACCAGATAGTTTGGCCATTACCCTTAATGGCAAACACCACCATTAGGCCTAATAGAGACCTAATGCAATTAAGACTTCTTTAAACACACATTTCACTTCGACCTCCTTGGGACACTTTGAACCTCAAAAAATGGATGAAAAACTTAAAAAATTACTAAAATATTCCCCTAATAATCTCACCTTATGTCCCAAACACCATTTTTCTCATTTCACACATTGAACCACCCAATTAGGTCTTCTCACTATTAGGCCTTCTTACTGTCAAAAAGTATGTCTTGAAAATATGAATCATATACTCAAATTTTCCATATAATAATACTAAAAAATAAAATTTATAGAATATCCATGACATATTTTTCAACATCATTTCCATTATAATTTATTAAACAAGGCAAAAGACCTCTAACTGATCAACTTCATATGTTCACTCAAAACTACACACAAGCCTCAAAAACCAATTCAAGAGCCTTTAAATTTTCACACCTTCATAGGAGTTTATAATTCATAAAAATTTGTTTAAAATAAACTATTATACATATATAAAAACTTAATATGCATTATATTATTCAACACTATTCAAAAACACTCAGGAACAACATTCTTACACACAAAAAACTACCTATAGCATCAAAAACACATTCAAGAAAATCAAGTCTTATAACACGTGTGGGAACATTTTGTGATATTAAAATGAGTTAAAATTATATTTAATCATCCTTATAACATCTTTTAATATATATATTGGTCTTACAAACCAATCTCACATCTTCACCCTATATAGACTCCACTATGTTAAACAGGTCACTTTGAGGACAATTTTTTACTTATGTATGAGCATTATAAACACTTATAAACAAATAAAATATGATTTATATGTATTTATAAATTACCCCATGAATTTTTATCCATCCTTAATCCTTTATAACCAATCCCTAATCTCATTTGCATTCTTGCCTAGTTTTCTCATTGTCTTGCTTATTAGGCCCTTTTAGCGATAGGCCAAGTTTCATGATCATTTTATCAAATTTTAGGTATTCAACCTACTCATAAAAATAAATGAACATAAAAAAAATTCTCACACATCATCCTCTATCTATTTACATGTTTTGACCTGGTTAACCCTACTTGTTACATCAAAATTCTAAGAAATAAGGGGTTTCCTATAGATTCTACTCACTATCATGACAAAATAAAACCACTTGGAGAAACCTGGAAGAGTCCTTTACAATTTAGAAACATAAATCTAATTTAAAAAATAATTATTATCCATAATAAAAAATATCTTTCCTATTGGGTCATTATGAGGGTTTTAAGAGGGTTTTGATGGGTTTCTCTTCTTAACAAACATTCATAAAGGATTGACCCTCAAATCCAAAACCAATTCTATTAATTTAAAGATAGTTACCTTCCCAAAATTTCATGAGTTATTTAGGATCTCATGAAAAAATTTCACATGCTAACGAGCATAATAAATTCCTTCTCATGTCTATAACACCCCATTTTATGCACATAAAAAACCTTACCACCAATTTTCATGGTTTATCCTTTAGGGTATGACCTCAAAATTGGTAAAAATACTTAATACAACCCCTCACACCTATTTCAATTTTATTAAGATATATATCATCTTTGTAAATTAACTTTACCCCTCATTAGGCCATACTAGGTCTCTTTAAACATTAGGCCTTGAATTATCAATCATATTAAGACCATGATCACACCTTAAAACTTAATAAACTTCTCAAAATACCTATTCCACATGTAAAATAAAATCATATCATGATAACATACTACCCACCTTCTTCACACAAGTCTCATATGACTCAACATAACATTCTACCATGCATATGCCTTTTACTAGGTCTTTATGTAAGGACTAGGCCTCAAAGCTTGACCTTGAAACTCATATGAAGTCTTATTTACCTCTTTCTTATGTTTACATAACCTTTTATACTCTCTCATGCCTATAATTACTTAACTCACCAATCCTTACTATGCTTCATGCATATACCTTCTCTCAGGGCTAGACTTCTTAAGACACCTAGTACACAACAATAGCTTACCTTGTACCATGATCTTGAATTTGACATGACATCAAACTTAGAAGGATTACCAGGTTGAATTAAAATTATCTATTAATAGAGATACAATATTTTTCTTTAGACTTTCTCTTTTCATGAGACTTATTTGACACAAATCATCTCACCACGCATGGCCTCAACTCTAACTTTGACATTAATGACATCTATCTTGACTTTGACATCAATTAAAACAATAAAAATTAAACACCAAAAATCAAAAACATACCTCAAAAATCCTAGAATAAGTTTGTTGGGCCAACTTAGTCCTGTAATGTGCTCAATTCCTAAAACAAGGTTAACCCATTCAACTATGGTTAGAAGATGGTAAAAATAGGTTTTTCTTAGTTAGGGGCTATTTGAGGTAGTTAATTTATTGGAGGGGTGTGTAAGGAGGTGTAAAATCTTAGGTAAATGTATAAGAGGGACTTTTTTTGGTTTTAAGTGGTGGTATAGGGAACAATAATCTTATGAAGAACTAATGGTCTACCCACACCTTTATTAGTGCACCCTTTAAAGCTTGCACTTAAAGAGATTAAAAATTTATGGGTTATTAGAAGAGAGAAAGTATCATTAATTGATAAATTTTAAAAAAATTATTTGTATACACATTTCCCTTACTAATTATTGAAAATCCAAATCAAAATTGCATTCTACAAAGAGCCAAAACCCTAATTTCTTATGTTTTCTTATAAATTGCTTCCATTATGCTATCAATTTAAATATCACATAAATTAAGTAGGAAATCTATGGATAGGAAATGGATTCATCATTTAGGGAATTTAGAGGAACTCTACTACCATCAAAATTATCCATGAATGAATCAACTGAGTTTACCAATATAATCTTCAACTCAATTGTGTTTGATGGTAACTATGCAAATTACATAACTCTAAGGGATGTAGTGGAGAATTTTGATGTAAAATCATGTGAATAAATATTACCAAATGAATAAAAATATATATTAACATACTTAATCCACTTTAAATGTCAATAATTTCATTTTACAACTATAAAACCCAAAATTAATGTCATGCATCGACATACTTCATGACTTATTATTTGTAGGCAAGGTATCTGATGGATTTATACACTATGAAAATAAGAGGATTATGGTGGCCTACATTTTATAGGATTAATTTCAAAGCTACCTATGGATTCCACTTGTAGATTACACTTATTATAAGATGAGAATCATATTGTGGAAGATGAAAAACATAGTCTAGGATGCATTAATAATATGGATAATCCCAAGAGAGAGGGTAAGCCTTAAATCTACCTCATTGGTCCCAATAATTAAATTCAAAATGGGAATTGATATTTGGATGGTGATAATAAATAGGTTATATGGGTGTACCACTATCCATTACCTTCAATAGGAATGGATGCCACTACTAGACCTATTGCTAACATTAGAATTGACCTTTACCCTATGTGAGATCATTAATGTCAAACTACAAGATAAAATGTTCATAAAGGACAAGAGGTTAGTAGGTGGTCACTTATTCATGAATTATTACTTGTTAGAAGATATCATGACCATGGTTTATGTGCATAATGGATCGGTTTAAAGCCTAGCCTAGACTATATAAAAAATAGAGTATTTGAAATTTACTCTTTCATGCACGTTTAATCCTATATGCTAAATATTGTTCAAATTTTTGAGAATGTATATCTTCAAGTATGGAGGGCCATTCATGAGGAACCACTAGATTGAGTCTCAGATAACATAAAGAATAAATTTTAATAAAGGGGAGACTACTAAATATACCCAAATTATATGATAATAATGATCAAGGGAACCAAGGTAGGACCCTTTTGTTTGCACAAATACATTCTAGACAAGTTGGTGGAGTAGGAAATGGAGTATCAGCTCTAGTGGAGCATTGATAAAGACATGAGGATGAAATAGAAAAAGCCTTTTCCATGGATTTTATTTGATCCTAGGTTGGATTAATTATACCAATAAGAAGCACATTGGTGTTATTGGAGTATAAGTGAATTGTATTCACTAGCATCTCTATGACACTAGGATTAGGACCCAAGAGGTAAAATTTAGAAGCATGTCACTGACCTAGGCATCCCATGCAAACATGTGCCCTATGATCATGACTTCATCTTCTTAAATTATAATAATGATGTTGTGGTGTTGTCTAGGGCACAAATTATTAGGTACATAGACGACCTTATAATGGAAATATAAAAATATCCATCAATTATGATTGACAAGGCCCAAACTCAACTTACACCTCTAGATAGATGGGTTACATCTGATTACTAGTCCTCATAGCCAACCCAATCAGTTTAGCTAGAAGGTTAACCTTCCCAACCTACATCTCAAGATGCCACAATGACTATGAAATAAGAATTAAATGTGGAGGAGGCTCCATCTATAATAGGTTCTCTTGAAAGACCAAGGGAGCCAATCAATATTTATTCTTCAAATTCTTCACACTCTAACCATCTTCCCATAAGCATAGTGCCAATAGCCCTAGAGATATAAATATCATTTTCTCCTACTCCATGGGTTTCTCATTTAGTTAATAAGGTAGGAATCAAAGTATATAGGAGATAAATAGCTCATTAAAAACCTCCTCAACTATATGAAACACCTGTGTGTTCAACTATTAAGGTAGTATCACAAGATAGGTCAGTAGTTAGAGGAGAAGCGCCCAAATAAGATGAGGATGAATATTTTGTAAAGTAAAAATTCATAAGTCTCTAAGGACTCAAAGGTAAGGCACCAGTTGAAATTAAAATATCAAAGGGTATCCCTAGTTCAATAGTTGTTTCTAGTCTACCTTCTGCATTTTTAGTTATTTCTTCTTTTGTTTATTTTAGAAAAATCTAATTAGTGTTGTATCCTTGTCCCCAAAAAATACTAAGTTAACCATTGTAGGTCCTATTTCTCCTACTTCTCATGTTTTTCTATCCACATTAGGACTCAAAGGTAAGGTACCAATTGAAATGTAAATATCAAAGGGTGCCCCTAGTTCAATAGTTGTTTTTAGTCTACATTTTGCATTTCTAGTTGTTTCTTCTTTTATTTATTTTTATCAAAATATAATTAGTATTGTATCCTTGTCCCCCAAAAACCACTAGGGTAACCATTTTAGGTCCTATTTCTCCTACTTCCCAAATTTTTCTAAAATCTAATGGGGCTAAGAAATCCCAATCCAATACAACTGTAAGAGTCCTCACTTTTGATTAGGGTACACAATTGACTATTCATCTCACCCAGTTAGGTTTATCCATGCCATATTCTAGCATATCCCATAAAAATACCATTGTAACATATATAAATAATGATAAAATACAACCTACATTTTACACCCCATTCCCTAAATTGATAACTTAAACTGGCAGAAGATTGTCTTCCCATCTTTTCTAGACCCACTCCAAGTGCCTTAATGCTCTCTTTGGAGGATATCATGTCAAGGGGGATGAACTATGATAATTATCCATATAAAATTGGGAAATTATTAATTCCATAATGGGAATAATGGGAAAATTACTTAAGTGTTGAGGCTATTCAAATGCCAAATTTAGTAATTTTTGAACTTCCTATAGTCAGTTGGATTTTTGATAAATCCATAGGGATGGATAAGATTCATTTCACCAATGCCTAATCCTTGAAGAGAGACATGATGTATTTTCCTTATCCAAAAATGAAGATTTTGTATCTTATTTGGGAACGTGCATAGAAGCCTTGATGAAACTTCATAGAGGTACTGATTAGGCCAGTAAGAGCTGTAACAAGATTTAAACAAAATGATGGAATAGTAATATATTATTGATATTATTAGTACAATAATGATTGAAATATATCCCCATTTGGTTGGGACTATTAAATTATTTGAAGGAAGAAGATAATAAATTGAACTTTCTCATAATGTGTACTACAAATAAGGTCTACATCCATCCATATTTGATGACTCCTTTTGAGGCAATTAATTCCCTCAATTTTTTAGTTATCATAACCTAAGAAGCTCATGATTGGGTGTCTCATGTAAAGGCCTTATTTCCAAAATTGGCCAAACACAAAAGATAAGCCATGCAATTTTTTCAAGAATTGAAGTTGTCTCAATGAATGGACACCTTAGGGAAGTTAATTGATAGGTCCAATTTTGATAGGTTACTTCAAGCAAATAGTGAAAATTTTAAACAAAGTCTTCAAGGATGCACCAAGGAGTATATTGAATAGGATATTGGTTTTTCCAAGAAGAAGGTGATGGAGGATAAAATTATTAAAGTGGAATTCATAACCTCTAAGAAGGAACAATGATGTCTACTCACCAAAGTCTCTAGAGTTCATAGACTATCCCTTCTCATTCTAGACATAATCAAGAATTAGTATGATTGGGCATATAAGTATTAACTAGATAAAATGGAAAAGATGCATGCTACAAGAGGAACTTCCAGTTCAACCTCAACAACCACTTGAAGTGTTATTCCCTCAGCCATGCAAACTCCTATGTCAAGTAAAAATTATCTACTTATGATAAGTATTATATTTATTTCTT